>VZSR01003798.1:1213452-1304809 GCA_013398615.1 Brachypodius melanocephalos | reverse complement strand
CGGCGGGACCCCCTGGGTGGGTGCACTGACCCCCGCGGGTTCGCGAGCTGCCAGCTCATGCATGTTCTCCCTCCGCAGAACCCGGACATCACCATCACCGACAATGTCCTGCACTTCAGAGGTAGGGGCTCCATCGGGGGGGTCTCAGCCTGGCCCCCACCCCGGGGCTGCTGCTGTCCCAGCTGGGGATCGTGGGGTGCCTGGCTGCCATCAGTGGCAGAGCCACAGTGCCGGGCATGTTCAGATCCGCCTCACTCCCACCCACAGCCCTCTGTGTTCCAGCCCTGCTAACCACAACAGGCCCTATCTTATCTAACAAGAAAACCCCAGCCTCCCCATATTTAAATACCAGTGGAATTTCCATATATCCTTCCCATCCCAGGCCAGCCAAACCCTGGAGATAACTCACAATAATTTTTCCTTTCACAAAGACCTTGTGTGTTATTCTTATCAACCCTCCACATCAGGAACTAGTGCTCCATTTGAAAACTATAGCAGATCTTGCCCGGAAAGATGGGTTTTTTGCAGCTGGACAGCTGCACATTCCAGCATCATGGAATTTTTTAAGATGTCTCATTAGGAGCTGCTGCCTCCTTGGTGAGCCACAGCCAGGCCATTTGATAGGAGGGTGTTGCACATCGTGTTCTCTTTGGGATCAGTTTACGGCGTGGAAGGGTGGGAATTAAACACAGTGTGCAGAGTTTTGGAGCCCTTCCGAGGACAGGATCAATGTGGGAGATGACAAATGAACCCTGATAAGTGCCCTTGTTCTGTTGAGAGGGGCTCCCCACATCACCCTCCTACAAATCCAGCAGCACCCATCTCCCTGGGTGCTCCATTGTGCAGCGGCTGAATCCCCCAGAGGTAGGAGATCTTCAGCTGTATTTGAGTCATCCATGAGTAGCCTTTTGATCCTGTCTTTTGGGAATTTGACACGCTGCCTTCCTGCAGCAGGGACTCCTTTCCAGCATGGTATAAACTTGCAGCAGCTTTAGCCAACTCCTGCATCTGCCCCTCCAGGCAACATTTTGGTGTCTTCCCTGTTATTGTGTGGTTTCCTCTTGCCTCCTCAGGAAGACAGGAAGAAAGTGCTGTGAATAAGTGCTGAATATTTCTGTGTACAAAGCATCCTTTGCAGGTGGAGTGTGTGGAACCTCACACTCACTGTCAATTCTTGTCTTTTAGCCCAGGGTCACGGTGCCAAAGGAGACAACATCTATGAATTTGAGATTGAATTCCTTGAGCCAGTCGAGCCTAAAGTAGGTATTTTTACTTCCCTAATTCTTGCAAAGAAAAAGTAAATTTTGAAGAACTTGAAAGGAAAATGGCTGTGCATAAAGTTCCCAATATATTGTTTAAATTTTTCTGGTAACTCTGTAACAGCCAGCTCTGTGGCAGTCCTGTGTGCCATTATGTTGTTTTAATGCAAATCACCTCTCTGGAGCTGGTGCTCACATGGACCAGCTTTGTCACTTGTTACACAGCAGTTGTAAGTTTTTTAAAGGACTTAAAGCAGCAAAATAATGGGAGAATCTGGCAATGTGTTGTCTGATGAAACCTTGACTGGAGATCAGGGGAATATTGTGCAGTGAGTGTGATGTTTCATGGCTTCTTTTGTAGCTGGACAAAAGAAGAGATTCAGGAGAATTCATGTTTCTGGCTTGGGCAGATTTCTTAGGTTGTGATATGTTGTGGCTCCTATTGCAGAAATCTTTCCTTAATTCCTGTTGCAGTCTGAGTGGAAGGAGCTGGGCTCGAAGAGCCGTTCCTCTGTGTTACTCACAGGTGGCTGTGAGGTCTGTCCCTACCTCTCAGAGCTGTTAGGGGCACAGGAGAACTTGGCCTTTGCTCCTGGGGCAGGATTTGTGCTGCTTATTCCTGGCTGAGTTTGGGATAGCTCCAGTCGGACCAGGAGCCACCTTTCCCCTCTGCTCTTTGGCAGGGAAGGAGACCATCAGAGGGTGAATTTCCAGGCTCTGTCAGCTGGCACATTTCTGGTGTGGCTCCTGCCAGGTGTGGAGTGGCAGACAGTGAACAGCTCTTGGTTCCAGGGTCTGGTCACTGCCTTGTCATCTGCCTGGCCCACAGTGTGGGAGAGGTGCCTGTCTCTGCCTGTGCCTGTCTCCTGTGCTGGCAGACACGGGCTCTGCTGTGAGCCAGGCCTAGAAGGCAAGTGCTTGCCTCTGCAGAGCAGCCTCCTTCCAAAAGCTGTTACACTGAGTCACTGTGGAGGGACTGGAGAACAGACTGATCCCTGTGTAACTACAGATGGTCAGGACCAGGGTGTATCACAGTCCAGGGTTTTCTCCTTTAGTTTTGATGTTCACTGAGTTCCCCTTGCTGGTGCCAGGCTGGCCAGCAGTGAGAAACGGAGCCTGTGGCAGGCAAGGATGAGGTGGAGTATCAGTAAATTACAGCTGCAGCCTTCAGATGTCTGAGGAGCATCCAGCCAGCCTTGACAGAGCTGAGCTGGTGTAACGTGCTCAGTTTGGAGTGCAGCAGTTTCAGCTGGTCTGAGAGGCAGTGCCATGTGGAGCAGCCTCGGTGGTCAGAAGAGTGGGCTCCAAGGTGACAGTGCCACGGGCTCCAAGGTGACAACGCTGTGGGCTGTAAGGATGGAGTTCTGAGCTGCCACTGTGCAGGTGGAGAGGCCTTGTGGGGTGGCAGTGACCACACTGCCCAGTCCATCAGCTCTCCAGGTGTTCCCTAAGGCTCTTAGCTCCTTCTCTCGCTGCAGCAGGTGTCACATGGGGTCCCCTGTTTAGACACGTACCTGTGGCTGCTGGCAGTGTTATTTTTACTGCTGGCTAGAGGAGGTGGGTGGCTCACAGTACTGAGTGCGAGAAGGTCTAAAGCCAAGATCAGGGGTTCTGAAGAAGAAGGCTGGCACTGGGGTCTCTGCTAGCTCTGTGCTGGGATGCAGTGGTGCTGTGATATGGGCAGGCTGCTTGTCAAGTCCTACAACCATCACAGCTGCCATCTTTGAGTGGACTGCCTTTTGCTTCTGTGCCTTGGGTGGCAGAGAGACATTTGTGCTGCAGCAGTTGTGTCACCTCTCCTCCTTGATAAGGGGAGCTTGGGTATCAACTCAGTCTCAGAGCTTGTTTCTTCAGACTTTTGCTGATGTGTCTGCCCCCAGCCTGTGTGCAGGATGACCCAAAGGCAGCTGAACATCACTGTGCAGAAGAAAGAGAGTAACTGGTGGGAGAGGCTGACCAAGCAGGAGAAGCGCCCGCTCTTTCTGGCGCCCGATTTCGACCGCTGGTTGGACGAGTCGGATGCTGAAATGGAGCTGAAGGAGAAGGTCAGTCCTGTGGGCATCTTGTGCTGCCAGTTACCAAACAAGGACAGCTGTTCTGTGCCTGAACCTGCATTCTTCATTTACCAGTTGCCTGGCATGCTGATTGTTATTGCTGTTCTATATAGAGTTGGTTAAGTGGTTCAAATTGTAAGCAGGAATTTGGAAATAGGCACATTTCTGGTTAGAACTGGAGGCTCTGTGCTGGATCCTTGCATGTGCCCCTTGCCTGGTGTCCTGATCCCAAGAGGATCATGTCATCTGCCATGTAGAGCCCAAAGGACTGAGTCCTGGGCATTGTTTGTCTGGGAAGCTGGGATTGCTAAGGCTTTCCTGAGCCCTGCTGGTGCATTCCCACCATCTGGTGAGCTTGAGCAGCTTACTGCAGTGGGGAGGTGCAAGATGGACTTGGGAAAGACTTGAACAGACCACACTCCTGCAAATCCCTTTTACAACAAACACTGCCCTGTTCCCCTCTGCAGCTGTGAGAGCACGGAGCAGAGAGGGGCACTGCAGTGCCAGGACCCAGGAGCATTGGGAAAGGCAGGCAGAGAACCTGGGCTGGATGGTCTCTGTTCCCTTCAGGTTGCTGGTGGGTCATGTAAGAAACAGCAGAGTCATAACTGAGAATTAACACAGAAAGCAGAGGCTTTTTCAGCAAAAGCATCTAATTACTAGGTCAAACCACATGGTGAGGGCAGGATAACTGGTTAACACCCTTTGGCTTTTACTGTACTATAATTTCTGGATGATGAATGTGCTGTTTTGTGCTGGTGAAAATTTAAACCTTCTAGCTACTGGCTGCTTGGCTGAGTTTTAAACCCACTAGCTTTGCAGTAGTATAGTTAACAAATCACTTGCTAATTACAGTAAGTCTTTAAAACCTTATCCTTCATCTTAAGGAAGAAGAAAAGATTAACAAAATGAAAATAGAATCCAGAGTCCCAAAGGACCGTAAGTAACTGCATCTTTTTAGTGGGTAAAGTGGGATTTAGAAAGTTTGTTCACACTTTGTGAACCTTGACTCTTAAGGAGCAGTTTTGGGTGGCTTGGTGCATCTTGGACGGGGATCTGTGTGTTGTGAGCTATTAGAAATTTAACAAAAATGGACTGAAGTTTCCAAGGAATGTCAAAAATCTGATCACCAAGAATTGAGTTCTGGCAGATGACAGCAAAAGCAGAACCCTCAGTGCACCCAACAATGCTTTTATCACAATCAATAGCTTCCTTTCTCCTTGTAAGCTTTATTCTCAGAAAGCCTGGTTTGCAGCTCTATTACCATTGTACTCTGCTCACCTGATGTGTTTATTATTGATTTTAGCTTTCAAACACCTGAAGAAGGGATACCTAATCATGTATAACCTTGTACAGTTTTTGGGATTCTCTTGGATTTTTGTGAATATGACAGTACGACTGTTCATCTTAGGAAAAGGCAAGTAATGAGCACAATTTTATTTATATTGGAGGGTTTGAGTTGATTTTCAGTGCTGTTTTTAAGACTTTTTAAATAGCAGAGTCTAAAGGGAGACATATTTAGGAACAAAACCATGAATACATTGCCAAAGAGCACAAGGAAAGCCTTTCAAAGGTCACCAAAGTGTCAAGGACAGGAAAATACTGTCCCCTTGTAAATCACAGCTGTGTACTCTGTGAATGATACTTGTGCTCTGCCAGGATTACTTCTAACGAAATCAGCTGAAGCAAAATGTCTCTGTCTCTGCAATGTTAATGTTTTTGAAAATGATCTGGACAGAATATTTTGTTTTTGAAGCAAGAACAATCCATTCTGTTGAGGTACAGCACTATTGCTTTTTTAGTAAAGCAATTACTGAAATAGCTCTTGATCCTTCTGTGTGTGAAATGGAGCAGTGTTTCTGGCCCAACTGCTGTGAGTTCAAGATAAGGCCTGGAAAGAACTTATGTAATTATGCATCATGTTTTTCTCAAATACAACTAGAATCCTGTTATCACAAGCTGTGCGGCTGCACCAGCTTCCTGAGCATGGAAATCCATTTTTTTCTCTAAAATGTTTGGTTTCCTGTGTCTTACAGATTCCTTCTATGACACATTTCACACTATTTCTGACATGATGTATTTCTGTCAGACCCTGGCATTAATGGAGATCATGAATTCACTAATAGGACTGGTCAGATCACCGCTGATACCTTCTGTAGTGCAGGTGATATTTTGAAATTCTTCTCCTTGCTCTTAAGTTTAAAGTAAATGTTTATTTTACACAAGTGTTGAGACTCTCCTAAAAGAAGTGATGCAACCTCACTGGCACTGGACTAGAGGATTTCTTAGTCACGAGGCAGGAATCCATGCTTCCCAATCTTGGCTGTGACAGGCTGTCTTGTCTCCTTCCATCACCTGTGTAATGGAGTGCAGGACAGCAAAAGCAAGAAGCTGATAAAAGCACATGATTTTGATTTGGTGCCAGTGCCCTTTTTATTCTGGTTGTGGTTGTTGTGCATAAAAATGAGGATGGGTGGTTTAAGACTGGATCCCTTGGATTGTACCTAAATACAAAGCAAGATGCCTACTTGTAAGAAGAAGGTCACAGCTCAGCTGTGAGTTAGTTGTGTGCTCAGATGTGTGAGGATTAGATATCTTGTGTTTCTGACAGCAAGGACTTGCCCTTTCTTTTGATGAAGAGTGAATGTTCCTTACTATCTTTTCCTTTAATAGGTATTTGGAAGAAACTTTGTTTTGTTTGTTATCCTTGGAACCTTGGAGGAAATGCAGAGCAAACCTGTGGTGTTCTTCATATTTTATTTCTGGAGTATCACTGAGCTGTTCAGGTCAGTGGGATTTTCCTCCTACCACGTGTGCACAGAACAAAGTGGTTGTTCCCAAGAACTCTGTAAAGAAGATTTTGATCTTTGTATTTTTGGGAAGAGTTGGTCCCAGAGGGTAAAAGCTCCTTGAGTCATGGACTGTTCAAAGCCTTCCTTCATCTGCCAAAAGCTGAGGCAGGGCTGGAGGCTGAAAGTGATACTGCCCTGTTGCTTTATTTCCTTACTTCTTTGTTGCTTTGAATTTTCATTGTTAAATGAGGTCTTTGAAAAGAAGTTCTTTTGAAAGGTTTATTAGGCAGCCAGTCCTGAGCTCTGTAAACTGCCCAATAACCATGTGTCCATCATCATCCACAGGGACGATGCCTTGAATATTCTTGTGTCATTTGGGAATTGTGTTGAGCACACTGTGTACATACACAAGACTAATTCTAGTAGCAGTTTCCATTTTGAAGTGTTTGTTTCTCCTCACACTGTAGGTATCCCTATTACATGCTTTCCTGCATTGGAATTGAATGGAAACCACTCACCTGGCTCCGTTACACAGTCTGGATCCCTCTCTACCCCTTAGGGGGCTTGGCAGAAGGTATCTCCTTAAAAACAGTTTACTAAATTATAAATTCGAGGCTGGGAAAATAATCCAGTCTTTTTTTTTTTGGCAGCTGGACTTAAAGTAGTAAAATAGAACAACAGAAATAGATTTGCTTTGAGGGGAATCAAATACAAGCATTTTGTCTTTCATTCTGAATCAAATACTATTTTCAATTTGATGTGAAAAGAAGTCTTCCTTTTGGAGGAAAGACTCCCTTTCTGGAGGAGGAAGTAAAGATAAGGAAGGGTTGCATGAACAAATGGAACAAGAACAAGCTGAACAGGATGCCAGTGCTCACTTTCCTCTGCTGACCCAAAGCTTTGTTTGCTGGGCCTGCCTTGCTGAGCCTGGCCTGGGTTCACAGCAGCTCCCAGGTCTTGATATTACCATGGAAATCACTGCAGAGGACAGGCAGAGGCTTATCCCTGTGTTGCAAACCCGTGTCTGTAAGCCAGGAGGAGGTTTGGGCATTGCCCAACACCGAGCAGGGGGAGGAGTGTGCCTCTTTCATTGCTGGGGGTATTTGTGGATGGTAAATCCTGCTGGCACAGGCCCTGGGGCTGCAGCTGTGTGTAAGAACAGTCTCACCAGGCAGGTTCACTGCTGCACCCCCTCACAAAGGTGCTTCCCACCCTACTGCATGTTCAACACCTTCAAAATTGCTGTCATTAACCAGCGCTGGCAAATAAGAAGGGACTATGCTGAAATAGTTGGTGTGGGCTGGGTAATTATATATTTTATCTGCACTTGGTAATGATGGTGGCCTTCTGCTTTCAGCTGTCTGTATTGTTCAATCCATTCCAATCTTCAGTGAAACAGGGAAATTTAGCCTGGGATTGCCAAATCCACTGAACGTCACAATCCAGTTTCCATTTGTGCTTCAAATATATCTTATAGCCTTGTTTTTAGGTAAGTATTTAATTATATTCCTCAATATTGAAATGAAAAGACTAGTTTCCCCTGAATAACTTGATTTTTCAAAGAAAATGAAATTCCTGCATCTTGGGGACCATGGCAACACAAAATTTCATTATCCTTGTGGATTGTTCATGTAAATTTGTCACTGATGGAGGGGAACACACCTTCAATGAGCTCTGATTAGACCTCCAAAAAGGTGATCTTGGTAACAAATTAGCAGCATAACCTTGGCTTAAAGGAAGAATTTTTACATGTATTTAAGACCATAGTATACTTAGTTTCACCTTTTATGGGCTATGAATGATGGCAATCGAAACATAATTACAAATTAAAGTAATTTCGTTAAATGTCGCACTATAATCACAAATGCAATGCGAAGTCACCTTTTTCCAGGAAACCATATAGAACTCTCTTTAAATAGTGTATTTAAAGAAGAAAACCTGCATGAGACATACTCGGTTTCTGGTGTCACATTTGTAAACACAATTTAACTTCCTTGTACCCACATCCATGCTGGGTATCCACAACTCACCACAATCTGAGAATTTTAAACTGAACTTTCATTAGATTTTTCCTGCTGACAGACATTGCTTAAAGCCACCCTTGAGTTGAGTTTCACTCTGAAATACCTGGTTCATCCTCCTTAGCTCTGCACAGCTGGTGTCACAACTTCTTAAAGGTGACAAACCAACCTTCTAACAGCCTGTGCAGCAACTCCTGCCTCAGCCAGCAAGAAAACACTTGCATTAGCTTTCACTGCTATACACACCCCTAAATAATTTTTTTTTGTTGTGTGGTGGTTGTGCTCTGTTACTTTTTTTTTTTTAAATTTGGTACAGCCATTTAGCATAAAAGAGGCAATGATGTCCTACCTAAACACTTCATTCTTTTCCAGGGGTATTTGTAAACTTCCGTCACCTCTACAAGCAAAGGAAACAGCACCTTGGACCAAAGAAGAGAAAGATGAAGTGAAGCAGGACTGCAATGCTTTCTTATCTCACTTGGGGACAAGATAAGCCTCTAATTCTTACGGTTTTACCCACTGTAGTGCAAAGAATTTTGTAAAATGAAATGACCACGCTAGATTTCATGATTTCATAGTGAATTCAGGTAACATTCCCTTATACTGGATTTTGTTCCCTTTCCATTATCTATGCATGGCATCTACCATTGAACATTTAAACTTGTATCCTGTCAACCAGCATATTAGAAAGAAATCCTATTATCTGCATATGATATGCTTATAATCAGTGGAGCAGCACTAACTAGAAATAGTGTTTATCTTTTAATTGGAGATTTGCTCTTTCAATATTGCATGCAGATAGGGCTTCTGATGTGGGATATGCTCTTAGCTGGCCCGTGCTGTTCCTGGGAGGCATCTTGATGGCAGGAGGAGGCACAGTCTGAGGCCACTGTGCAGTGTTTGGGTGTTTATCAACCCCTGGGATAAACTTGCTCAGCACATACCCCCCCTTTTCTTCTGCAGCATTATTGATGGTGCAGAATTAAACCTGGAAGTAGCTAATGCTGATTTAAATGCTTCCAACTTAGCCTGTTTCTAGTTGAGCCTTAACTGAATAGGAGCTCTGTGTGGATCATAGCAATGCATATTCCTGTAGCAACACATCCTATCCAGTCATTAGGGAAAGGAAGCTGTCACTGAGAGCAGAAATGCTTTCCTGGCTGGTAGAACAAGCACTGAAATGTAACAAAACAAGGGAACATAAGGTACCAGCTTTCCTCTGGCACATGAACCCCAGCAGAGCTCCATCCAGCCCATGCAAATGGAGAATGTGGAATTCCCATGGGAGATGGAACCCCTCTGATCCATCCTGGCAGGGCTGTGGCTCCTGTATTTACAGCCTTCAGCAAGGCAGCAGTCACTTTTCTACCTGCATTTAGGGGAGCAGCAGAGAAGTTGGTGTGTATGGTTTGGTCCCTGGGGAGATGGAACAGGGGTCCAGATAATACAGATAAACTGTATTATTTAGATAGCACATACCAAATCTTAGTAAGGGAGATCCACACAGGGTTTGAAGGACCCTTTTCTCTTTGATTGCTTTAACCACCACCACCACCAAAAATGAAACTCCCCCATTTCAGGTCATCTGCTGTCTCACCTGGAAACTTCTGGCTCAAGTGACTTTGTTTCAGCATGTCCTTCTTCACACCAAGCCTCCTGTAGCTAATCCCAGATTCCTCTGGCCTCCTTAACCCAGTTTAGAAATATACAGAAAGTTTACTCTAAACTGTACTGTGGTTATGAACAGGTTGTTTCCCAACTGCCACTGCCCCAGGGCACTGCAGAGCAATGCCAGCAATCCAGAACAGACACTGAGGCTGAGATTAGCTTAGTGCCATGTTACTCTTTGTCTTTTTCTACTGTAAAACAATATGAACCCTCCAGAAAATTATTTTATATATATTAAAAGTAACAAACAGCAGAAGGTTTGTGATATGGACCCAGTGCTTGTTACTGTAAATGAAATAGTGTTATAAGGAGACTTTAACAAAGACGCAGTACCAGCTCCATGCTACATTTCACAAATTGCGTTCTGTCAACAAGAGGTGTGATACAACTTCTCTTTGGGAGAAGCACAGCCTACTTTACTCAGGAGAGTTGAGCACTATTTACACAATATTTCACTTAGCACACACTGTACCTGTGTTTGAAGTATGTGAAAGGGTTGAATTAGCTGAGTAACAGTACAGCAAGGATCACTTTCATACTTTAATTTCTCCGCTGGGCATTTAAACCTCTGTTATGAAATCTGTATGTATTCATCAGTGAAATTGTGGTACCTAGTGCAAGCTGTCATGGATCTTACACTACTGAATTTTAGTCCTTCAGAAAGAATGTGTTTCTATTAATAAAGATTTACAACCAAGTTTTGTTTTAGTTCAGTTGTTTGTTCTTTCAAATTATACAACTTTCTGAGATGTTGTATAATTTGATACTTAAGTTGAGATAAATAGCTGGGACCTGAGCCTTCACCAGGTCGGTGTTTTGGGCCACACAGCCTGGTTGCTATGAAAATGGAACAAATCCAACTTGAATTTTCATGAAGAATTACTCTTTATTTGTATTATGCAAATAAGAAACCATGTGTCCCAAGATCAAGTTACTTTCAGAAGCATAAGCACTGCAATGCAAGTGATAATGCTCAGTACAGACTGTCTGTCAAGTTGGGCATAAAGCCAGGGCTAACACCCCAAAATCAGCTCTGTATCTGATCTTGCAGGGTGCTTCTCACATCTTTCTTTGGACTAATCAAGTTGATGTTTAAAGTGTAGTAGCTGCCTTTTAGGATACTTTCACCAGTGAGTTCAGTTACATAGTAACTGCATTTTGGGGAGGCCAAAACCCAAGAGCTGCCTCCAATGGCATTTTTTTTCCTCTCCTCCCATGTACCAAGTAACTTCCACCCATCATCCAACACCATCACTGGCTTTGAGACACTTTCCAGTTTCCAGGTCTGACTAAAAGCCATCACAAACGAGCTACATTTGTTTAGACAGCACTGATGCAAAACTTCCCCATTTGGATAGGAAGTTCTTCAGTGATTGAACCGGTCCTATAAAGTAAACAGAATAAAATTTGAACCACTTGAGCCTTAATTTAGAGAAGCTCTCCAAATGGAGACTTCACATTCTCTCAGTGCTGCTACTGGAAAAGTCTGTCTGCAGTGGAGCGATGTTGTGATCATAGGCAGCGTACTCCGAGGCCCCGGTACTTGCCACTTTGAGCTGCTGGGCCGCGTGTGTGAGCTGGAAGGCGGCGTCGGGGTGGGCGGTGTCGGGGAGCAGCGTGCACTCCCTCTCCAGCATGTCTGCCACGCCCTTCAGCAGCTCCAGGAAGCCGAAGGCCAGCGCTGCCTTTCGCAAACGATTCAGCTCCTGCAAAGACACAAAACTCCTTTTAAAGCTACTCCAAGCTTTGACATCCAACGTGGGTTTCTTGTAGCTGTTTTTAAGGGTGATGTTATTCACAGGGCGGCTGCTGGAAACTGCCCAGCTGCTCATGGATAGAAAATTAGGGCTGAAATGGTAACGGTGATCTTCCCTTGATCCTCTCCTATAAACCTCCACTCCTTCCTTTTGTGCATTCAGCTATTGTACCTGCCTGCTTTGTCTGTGTCCCAGCAGGGCTCCAGCTTAGGCTTCACTGACTGCTGCCTTTAACCACAGTGTCCACTAAAATGTAGATACATTGATTTTTCTTCCCTATAAACTGAACAGTGCTAATGTGCACTTAGGCAGGGTATTCATTCATCAAGTCTCTGGAGGCTGCAATCCAAACTGCTTCAGCACTAAGCTTGCAAGAGGAGTAATTACCTCCAGCTACAGTCTGGTTATGGATCATTATGGTGTGGCCAAATGTGCCTGGAACTTTGTCTTTCTCTGCTTCAGTTCTAGATAAAACAGAGGAGACATTTTCAAGACTCAGAATGACATCTGTGTTCCTATTCCTCTCTGATCCTTCAGTTAATTTTTGCCTGGACAGCAGCATAAAAGCTCACCATGGAGGTAGAAGAGGTCATGAGGGGCACTTGTAGACATGACACATCTATGCCAGAAAATGCAAAGCCAGACCATTGAAATGAGACCACTCTGTCTCACCTAAGAGAACACACAGTGTGCTTCCTCTGTCAAATGCACCATCATCAGTACGGATCAAACTTAGGCCAGCCTGGAATGTTACTCACTTTATAGAAGGTTTGTGTTTTTTCAGGGAGTTTCCTTGCATTTCTCAAGATCTTCTGTACATCTGTCTGCAGAAAAGAGAAAAAAAATACAAAAATCTTGGCAGCTTCTGGGGGAAGCTGCAGAACAACCCCCAGCTCTTTATGGATAAATTATCCTGACCATTGACAAGACTGCATCTCACAAAGGCTGAAACATAACTGGTAATTATACTAAATCCAATAAACCAAGCCAGATGCTCCACTGGAGACACAGCTCTCATTAAACAAGCTATGCTTTCTGATTGCATTTTAATCATGACATTGTAAAGAGGCAGTGTTTATAAAAATGAAAGAAAAGCAATAAAGCAATTACATGAAATGGGCAAGACATGCACAGACTGCAGTTCCTGCTGAGATGGCTCCTGCTGCTCCAGGTAAAGCAGCACAACCTGGATCATTACCTGAAGGCCACTGGGTTTGATCCAGACTGTGACATTCTGAGCATAGCTGCGCTTGTTCTTGGGCTGCAGAGGGAAAGGGCTCTTATTGTCATCCTCCCCATAAGGATTTTCTTTTGCATCTGGGAGAAAAATAGAAATTACAGACTTAGCAACTAAGAATTGTCAAGATCATTCACACAACGCTGAAAGTGTAAGAGTTACTCAGAGGAGTGTGACCAGTACCTGAAATGGGGCCAAGCTGTGCCATCTTCCCCAGCCATGGGAGGGGCTCAGGACCAGGTTCAAAGAGTGACATCATGAGGTTTGATTTCTTCTTGCTATCAGCTTGTGAATAAAGCATTCCATACCACTCTGGCCTGTGGAAAAGAGCAAACCCTCAAAGGCTGAAAATCTTCCAACCCTCTGCCTAGAATGTGCCTCCCTCTCACTGTGTGGAGGCTCAATGTTTGCAATTTGTACTGACAGAAACAAATCTGCAATTAAAAATCCACAGCTTAGTCTAGCAGTGCAGAGTTCTGCACAGAATACAGATATAAATAAGCATAATTTATAAATAAAGCCTAAATGAGCAAAGTAAGAGATTTTTCAGGCAGACATCCAGCTCCATACCCCAACTGGACGAGAGCCACCATGCCTTCCACTTTCAGGCTGCCATGTAATAAAACACAGAAGTTGGGGATTTTCCCAGCAATCTGATTAGCTGAATTCTCATCTTCCGTGTCATCTGTGATCCCAGGTCCCACCTCATCCCCCTCTGGGGAAGATCAAAGCAAACAAAGAGAAAACATGAGATTAAATTCAAACACACAAGTTCTGTTTCCATGACACCGCCCTTTACTGTCTGCCTGCAAGAGTTAATTAATACTTTTGTAGAACAAACAGCTGCAGAATGAACTGCTTGGGCCAAGTGGCACAATAATGATACATAAATATTTCACTGCATTGTACTCAAGGGCATTAAATATTCATCTTGCACCACATATTTCATGGCTCATTATTATTCTGAACTGTAAAAGTTTAGCATGTTCTATTAATAATGATGTTGCAAGGACCCTGGTCCCTCTGTGAACTTCCCAGAGAACACAGTATGCAAAATAGAGCTTGTGGTCAAGGTTTTAATTTTAATGCAATCACACAAATATGACATCTGGTATTTTGATAAAGCAGAAAACCTGTGCTTGCAGTCTAAACCAAGGGAGGCTTAAAGTAGTTTTTGCTGAAATAAAACCAACTTGCTCACCTCTGTTAAGTGCAATGGGCAGTACCAAGTGTCTGGATAAGACAGGAGGGCTGGAAATGTCTGCAATATCTACAAACCCAACAATTTCTAGATCTGCAGGGAGACAAAAGATGTATATCAGATTTAAGACAGTTTAAGTCATATCTGGAAATGTATTCAGAGGCAATTTAACATCACTTATCACACCACCAGGTTTTCTGAAGCAATGACTAAAAAGAACCCAAACTCAACTGGAGTGTAAAGGTGTTAATAAGTTAGAAATATATAAAACACAACTTTGGAAGATGACTTTCTGCCCATGAACCGTGCTGCTGGGCAGTTACAGAACTGGACACCTTGATATTTACACTGTACACAATCCATTGCTGTCTTATAAATTCCAAAAGAGAAAAACCAAATACCTGCTGCTCATGGGAGCTGTATCCACTAACAGGAGGGCTGGGAAGGTTTTTCTTTGCACAGTTGTTTTTAAAAATAATTTCTCCTCCCTGAAGCTAATGAGGGTGTTCATGGAAAGCAGCCTGTGGCTGTCTTCCAGTCTCTACCCCTAGAAATTGGCACCCTGAGCTCTGAAAGTGCCTCTGCCCTTTAAACAGGTACACATGGATGAAGCAGGATGATATTTTTGTCCCCTGGTGTCACACATACACCAAGAAATTACAAAAACAGAGACTGATCCTTGCAGAGACAAAGTAGATGAAGCAGTAACTACACAGGATGAGAGGCGGTAGTGAAAGGGCAGAAATCAAATGGATTTTAGTAAAAAAGCCATCAAAGATTTGTTACCTGTATTAATTGCTTTAGGAATGGGGTCTATTTCCTCATCTATAATGAAAGGCTCTGGTCTGGGAAATACTTGCACATCAGATGTTAAGTGGCCACACTTGAGGACAGCATGGAATGGTGTATAAGCCAGGTCTATTAGCTTTCTAGAACACAGTTATTAAGGAAAACATAACACATATCAAATGAAAATAGTTTGTCTAAAGCACACTGATTTAGCTCCCAAACCTTTTTTAACTACAGTTAATTCAATAGTTCTAGTGTTGCTGAATTATGAAACAAAGCAGCATTATCCCACTGATGGCAAATGAACAGTAATTATGGAAATGACTGTCTTCTATCTGCCAAGCATAAACAGATGCTATGGTTTGGTTACAATGACTAAAGTAAATATTGACCATAACCAGTGAAGGCCAAGATGAAATTACAGTTAACAAGCTCATAAAATAATAATAAAAAAGTTTAATTAGAACATCTCGTATCACCAGATTTCTTATTGTATTTGTTTTCCTTTTGAGATACCAACTGGGGACCTTCCCAAAGGTCTGTTATCTACGAGTGTGCTCACCCAAACATGGACTGCACATTCTTCAGGCACAGGGGGCCATCAATGGTGAAGATCTGCCCTTCCCCATTGTTTAAATCAATGAGCCGCTCCAGGCAGTCTAAGGAATCTGTGCTTTGAAGCTGCAAAAAAAAAAAAATATAAAGGAAAAATTTTTTGTTGAGTGTTCTTTTTAATCTCTTTTGTACTAACCTGTATTTTTAAAGAAAATATACACAACAGAGCAAAAAGCATCAGATTGGATGCTCCCATGATTTTTTTGTTCTCTCTCTCCTTTCCAAATAAACCAACATTCTTTGTCTCTATTATGAGAAATAACATTCTCTTATTACTTATCAGAAATAGATGATTTATTTTAAATATTTTCCCAGTTATTTTGAGATGTAAACAGTGCTTCAATCCACCATCTTACTCAAAAGGATCATCCTTGACAGGTACCATGAAGCTGAGATATCTAATTGATGCCTGAGCAGAAAACTCTTCTTTGAAGGACACAAGAATACAGGTGTTGAATCAATGTTATTAATACAACTTAATCTAAGGAACATTAGTCAAATAGGCTTCTTTTCAAACAATGTTTATGCAGCAGAATTCTAATTCCTGTGAAGATTTTTAAAGCTGGGATTGAAATTTGCAAGATAAGGAGGAAGGGGGAAGAAAATTGACACCTTTCCTTCAAAACTAAGGGAAACTGGTTTGAATACTGGCTTGCAGACTTCAGGTTTCTCCTCTCACATTTCTACATAAAGCTACTGTGTTTTAAACGTTTAGCATCTTTGCAACACAAATCATTTATTCAAGAATTTAGCTGTAGATTAAAAAGAGCCCCAAAAGCACTCAAGGTAATTAATGCAGCAGTAATATAAAGAGAGAAATCGAAATTCCACAACATTTCCCAGGGACAAACTCACATGATTTATAAAGATTGTTGTAATAATGCAGTAGATAATAATAATGCAATAATAAACATTAAATTCTCTTTCACCCAATAACTAAGCACCAGAATGTCAACTAAACCTTAAGCACAAGGAACATCACCGCAATGTTTTGTGCTGACCTGGTGGTTAGTTCACAGGGGACCAACAATTATCCAACAATGCAGCAAAGAAAAAGACATCACCTCTTCCAGGTTGGCCATGCACATGACGTAGAGCTTGGACGGGAAGGGGAAGGGCAGGGGGAACCTGTTGCTTTCGCTGCGCTGGTTGTGAGTGGCCAGCGAGTGGCGCAGGGAGCCTCTGCCGATGCCCAGGCAGCCGTCGGTGACCAGGACAACCTGCAGGGACAGGGGACACGTCAGACCCTTCCCTCTGCACCGGGCACCCCAACACCCACACACCGCAGCAGCCTTCCTGCTCCCACCGAAAATCCCTGCTCCCACCGGATTGCCTCCCCCGAGCTGGGCAGAGAGCTGCGAGCAAAATTTCCAGAAAAAAAACCCCAAAAACACATAAAGGAGAAATTAAAGATTGAATCCTCATGATTTACATGGTGTGCATGGCAAATAAACGTTTTCTTGGCATTAGGTGATTGCACTAAAATTTGAATCTCGTATATTTAATTTTTAAGTGCACACTAGAAGCACAGTGACTACACAGCCAAAAAGCAGCCTCTTGCTGTTGCACTCAAGGACTCCAGGTTTATTTTTAATAAAGCCGATTTCCTCCGCAGAATCTGGAGAGCAACTCAACTTCCACTACAAGACACAGAAACCTCAAAAAGAGTAGTATTAGTGATCTTATTTCTTTGCAAATACAGCTGCAGTACGTTCTCATTCTGCAGCAGAACTACTATAGCAAAACCACACGCTTTTCCATTCAATTCAGTCAATCCTTCAGGAAATCTGCACTAATTACACTGAATAATGGGATTATTTACACTCAGCTGTGACCCAGTGACTTTCAGAGGAGTGAAAGAGCTGCTCCTTCAATGCTGCATGGCAACAGCAGGCATGATTTCTGCTGGTAGGTAAGGAAATCCAATCCAATTCAAACTCCATGTACAACTCCTACATCCAGATTTGTATTCTCCCTTCATGCTCAGTCTCTCTCGCAGTCTCCTCAGAACTGGTGCTCACCAGCGATGTTTTCCACTACTCCAAGGCTGCACAGCCCATTCCCCAGTGCCCTCCACCACTCCAGCACCTGAAGTGCCAGTAAAATGAGCTATGACACAAATGAGAGACAAAATAGTCGAGGTCTAATTTCTGCTTGCTTTTCACATCTTTCTTGTTCTTTGCTTTGAACACTTTTTGCTGTTCCAAGGTGCCTTTTGTCCATGTTGGATGATGAAGCACTGCCCAACCAATAAACTTCTATCCTTTTTCTCCTTAAGGAATATTGCTTCCAGCATCTTCCCAGCTCACTGAGCTGCAAAATTGTTGAACTTAAATCAAGTGTCTGAGAAAACCAACGGTTAAATCAAACTCTGCCATAAGAGGCAGCAGATTTGGAAGGACAAGAGCTTGGAGGGCTGAATGGGGTTTGTGAGCAGCTGCATGGCAAATGACTCATTTGGGAGAGAAGTCACATCAAAACACGCTCAGCAGCAGCCCCATGCTGTTGGTTGAGTGCTGGAATTGTTACAAGCCCTGGAAACCATCAAGGACTGGAGTGGAGAGGCTCCTGCATGTGGGACTACACCATTCCAAATGGAGTGAGGCTCCTGGGACAGCAGATTGCATCCAGATCAAACAGCAGGCCTGCACAACAGTGCTTCTGAGCCACATTTTAAAATCCACTGCACTACAATAACACATCAGGCAGGAAACAGTCTATTTTTTCCTTGCTGCTGAGTATTTTTATAAAGATCACCTTCTGTTCATATTGCAGGTTCAGCCAAAATACTAATTCTTTGTGTTTCTGCAGCACCAGCATGCCTGAGAGCATTCCAAACGTTCAAATTACATTTACATTTCTATGTGCAACTCACAGGAATAGAATCAATCACAGAATCACAGGATGGTTTGGGTTGGAAGGGGTCTTAAAGATCACCAAGTTCCAATCTCCCTGCCAGGGATAACTAACCATGCAGTGAACTCAAACCAGTGAAATCAGCCATACCTGGCAAGGAATTGCTGCCCCCCATTCTTGCTGCACAATGTTGCAAACACCCAGCAGCGCTGACTCCAAACAGGTTTTGTCATAATCATCCATGTTACTCAGGGCTTCCTGCAAAGACAAGCACCACAGTCACTGCTGGGGAATATCCCTGCCAGGAGACACCCAGCAGTTACTCGTGGCTTTGAAGGAACTGTAATATTATCAACACAGCTCTTTATGAGAGAAAAAACACCTTTGCATGTCTTAAAAAAGTGAAAACTTGAGGCAACATCTAATGGGAAACATTTAGCTGAGAAAATCCTCTCAGGTGTCAGAGCAGCTCAAACTTCTCAGAGATGCACAGAGTCCACGAGGAGTTTGTCTCACAAAAACTCTTTGGCAGAGAGAGTAACAAACCCAAAACTCGCATCTGCATCCAAACCCCAGCTTTTCCCTCCTGAAAGTGAAAACCTCACACTTAACACAGCATCACCAGGGTGCAGCTGTGAGATGAACTTGCTAAAGGGGCCTGGCTGGGCTCCTGGCTTGCAAAATTCCTCTAATGAAGTCTTAGAGAAATGAAAATAAATTGGAGAGGATGCACTGGCACTCTCCTGCTAAACTGCAAACATAACAGAGAACAGCTTTTAAAAACTCTTTGCCCAGTGGAGAAACCTAAACCACAGTGCCCTGTGACAGCAATGTGTAATTTCCTCTTGCCTGTGAGGGTCAGATATAATTTTTTAATGGATTCAGAGGCTCCAGTACCTTACTGCATTCATGTGAAATTTCCCTCTTGGACTTTCTCCTTTTCACTTCCCACCACATCTGTGATGCCTAAAATCACTTATTTTCACTCTTGCACTGTTTTGACTTCTACACACCCTCAACAGCAGCTTCTCTCTACCAAATCACTCAACTCAAAGCTTTTCTACATGGTCCTGTCGGCAGCATCGTTTATCAAGAGCAAACCAACGACTACACACGAAAACAGGGACATCACAGAATCACCTGAACAGCTTCGCCAGGCAGCCCTTCCCTTCATCCCATTTTTTAACTCCACTCCATTTCAGAGTCAATCAGCCACATCCAATCAGCCACCAGTGCTCACCTGCAAAGTTCAATGTTCCAAACCCACTGATTTCACCTATCCTTAAAATAAAGACAAACCCACTCAATTCAGGGCTTTGTGCACAGGATGATACCAAATCACACAATTTCACCGTGCTCTGCTGGTGCAATTGGCTGATTATTAACGTTTTTTTAATGTCGACTGTTTATTGCTTTAAGTATTCACACCCCTACCTGGAGCGTGTTGTAGTCCCTCGTGAAGGGCACCATCAGCTCCCAGAGGGATGAAAACACCACCAAGGCCGTGAACTCCAGCTTGTAGTTGGTGGCCATGTGCTCGAAGAGCATGGTGAGCCCGTGGGCAGCCAGGTGCTTGCGCTGGTACTCCTCGGAGCCCTCCACCGACACCGGCCGCGTCATGGACAGCGACACGTCCATCACCACCACCGTGGGCATGGCGAGCTGCTCCTCCGCCGCCCTCACGGACGGGATCGGCCGGGGTCACCTGCCTGCAGCGGGAGGGAAAGGCACAAATCATTAGCAAAGCTCCACTTGTGGAGACACGCGTCGCGCCCCCTCACGCTGATAATTACCCTTTTTCCCCCTCAAAACGTGGCGCTGAGCAGAAATTAAGTGAATACACGCTGGACCCCACAGGGCATTTCCAGCCGGGTGCAGCGCAAGGCCTGGAGACGGCAGCTGCTGAGCCTGGCTGGGGAAAGGGCGCAGCCCTGCCGCTCCGAGCGCGGTCGGGCAGGGATCCAGCCCTCCCTACAAGCGTTCGCCCTCAGCGGGGCTGTCCCCGCAGCGCTCCCGGCACGGCCCGGGCCGAGCGGCGGCGGCGGGCACGGAGCGGGGCGGCGGAAGGGAAGGGAAATGCCGCTGCACAGCGCGGCCCGCCGCGCCACCATGCATCCGGCACGGAAAGCGTGCCCCGCATGGCGCGGTCCGGATGGGAACGGCCCCGCCTCACGCAGCCCCTGAGGGGCTGACACCGTGCGGGAACGCGGGAATGTGGGAATGTGGGGCGTCCGTGCTGGGGGAATGCGGGCCCATAGAAAATATGGCCACAAGTGACCGCTGTGTGTGGAGAAGGGTTTATGGATGAGCATCCATAGGGCAGTGCGCCTCCTTCTCCCGGCTCTGTACGTGTGGGAGTGGGCGGGGAGCGGGAGGCAATAAACTCCAGTGCAAAACTGCGATGTGCTCCTGAAACTCTGAGTTCAGACAACAGGTGGCTTTAAAATTAACAAAGAGCGACAGAATAGTTTAGCTGGAAAAGCCCTCTAAGATCATCGAGCCCCACTATTGCCCCAGCACTGCCAAGGCCACCATAAGCCACGTCCTCAGGTGCCACATCCATACAGCTTTTAAATACACATCCATACAGCTTTTAAATCCCTCAGGGATGGGGACTCCACCACTGCCCTGGGCAGTGAATGCTGAACAAGCCTTGTAGTAGAGAAGTTTTCCCTAATATCCAACCTAAATATCCCCTGGTGCAGCTTGAGGCCATTTCCTCTCCTCCTGTCCCTGTTCCCTGGGAGCACAGCCCGACCCCCTCGGGTCTCCCCTCCTGTCACGGAGTTATGCAGAGCCAGAAATTCCCCCTGAGCCTCCTTTTCTCCAGGCTGAGCCCCTTTCCTGGCTCTCCCAGCCGCTCCAGACCTTTCCCCAGCTCCATTCCCTTCCCTGGATGTGCTCCAGCACCTCGATGACCTTCCTGGCGTGAGGGACCCAAAATCAAATCATAATTTTCTAATTCCCCTGGGGTAAATCTGACAATTAGATTGTTGTGGCTGTTAAATCCTTGGCCAGGGATGTTGTTGTGTACCTGTGGAGCTGCACCTTATCAGTGCTACAGAAGAGTCACAGGCACCATCCCCAGGTCCCTGCTCCATCCCTCTGTCTCAGTGCTCCTGGCACAGGCCCTGAGGGATTTTTCCATGAGTCAATGAGTTTTAAACCTCCCTCTGGCATTGCAAAGTAGACACATACTGTGGCAAAGAGCAGCAGAGCTGCTTGTCTGGCATCTGGCCTGTCAGCCACAGGAGAAGCCTCAAAATGCAGCTCCATGTGCCTTGTTTAAAAGTGTTTGTAAATGTGATTTACCCCCTGCCAGTGCCGTGAGGGTGATCCGTGTCCGTGGCTGGTGCTTCAGTCCAGGAGCTTGTGAAGGGATAATCACCTGTCCTCACACTGAGAATAACCTGTGGTAGCAGACAAAGGTATTGGCTTCAGAGATAGACCCAAATCTATACAATACTATTTAATCTTCTTAGGGGCTGTGGGTATTAAATTGGATTGGGAATTCCTCCACTAACATGTCCTTCACACCTGACCCGCTCTTGTTTTAGGACTCTGCCAGCAGAGGAGACATCCTGAAAATGGGATCATTTTCACCTGCCTCTCTCTGCAACAGCATCTCCCATCTGGCTGTTAAGTACCAAAGAAGCTTCCAGCACTACACCCAACCCCTGGAACTCCCCTTCCTCCTGGACAGACCTTTGGAAGGTAGGTTGGGGAGCTTTGTTTGGTTGCTTTGGATCTCGTGTTACTGAGACAGGAGGTGAGAAAAGGAGTTTATCAGGAGTTGACCTAAACTCACGAGACTAGAGAAACAATTCCTCTGGGCAGGAATTGTGAAAGGCTAGAGAGCTCTTAGAACTGATCCTAGCTTTGGACATCTCTCTGCTTGCAAAAAGTCTTTTCAGCAACTCATTTTGGAGAGGAGATGTAAAACCAATGTTTAAATAGGAGTGTGTGCATAACTGTGTTCTCTTGGTACCATCCTTTAACTCTCCTGTCTTTGTTAGGGGGAGTTATTTTCTCAAAACATGCAATTTGTTATACCTCTTGTGCAGTTCTGCCACATGTATGTTTATTTTATTTTTATGTATGAAAAGCAAAGCTTGTATCATCTATTTCTCTAGGTACTCCCATGACACTCTCTTACTGTTGCCGTAGTGATCCTCCCAACTATTTAAATTAACATTGCCTGTTTTGTAAAAAATTGAGGCTGATAACTTCCCTGGGTGTTATGCAAGAGGGTAAATGTGTGATAACTTGCATGAAGAGCTTATCTGAGAATGGTTTAGAAAACTATGATTCACATCTAAAGAATAATTCACAGCTAAAGAATAATGTAACATTCCCACTCTGGGAAAAAAAATAATCCATGAAGAGTGTCATTCTAAGGTAAAACATTCAATCAGTGCTGAAGGGTAAATTCTGTCCAGCCCCAAATCTCTGTCTTTGTGCTGTCACAGCTGCAGGCACTGTCCCTCTGGCATTTACAATTTCTCTCCCTTTCTAAATTCACATAATTATGCAAGATATGCTAATTGCCCCTAATAAAAGGTATGATTACAATTCCACTTTGCCAGGCCTGATTTCTACAGAGAGCCCTGAAAAGATGTAGCCATAGAAACAAAAGGCTGCTTAGCACCCCGAGTTTTACTAGAACCGTATCTTCCTCACGCTCTCCTCAAACTGAAGGAAAAACCTCACCCTTGCTTGGATGGTTTCCTGGGGAGTGAAAGGCTGGAAAGCCACGGAGCAGCATCAGTGGGAACTCTCAAGCAGTTTTCATTCTCCTGCTGAGGTTATTTTGGTGAATAACTGGTTTAGGAGGGAGGTTTGAACAGCTTGGTCTTGTCTTCAGAGCATCATTTTTAGCAATTTAAAGTTGGTTCCTTGACGGAAGCCGTATCCACTCCTCTTGCACAACCCTGACCCAATAATATTCCAGAATAACAACTGGACTCCAGTAAATACAGTCCTTAACAGCTCCTGGATATGGGCATTTGGTGGAATCAGGGTTGGATTGGACTGCCTCAGCCAGCTACTCTCTATTAAGCCAAACTTTTGATTATTAATCAGCATAGCCTACAGTCATATTAAAAAAAATGTCCTGAAATCTGGATCTAGATCTCTCTTTGTTCATTTAAGTCTGTTTCTTTTTATTGGAAAACAGACAAGCAGTCAGGGAAGTGTTGCTGCCCAAATGGTGGAAAGTTGCAGTACTTTGTTTTTCACACCAGCTCTTCTTTTGCAGGATTCCCCATTTTGTGCCATGCAGCTCCACGCCTGATGTTCCACATCAGCAAACTGCTGACCAAGTGAAGTCTTCAGTGGCTTCTGGACACAGCTCTGAGTTTTGAACCTTTAGGAGATGCATTTACCACGGAGGAGGAGGCTACGGAGGAACCGAATCTTTTTCTTGCTTGCCATAGTGTTGGTCCTCTCTTTCTACCAGCTCCAGATCAGCCCCTCTGCCCTTCCAGCATCACACAGAGCCCCCCAGCCCACAGACCCTGTCAGAGTGACCTCCAGGGACCTCCCCAGCAACAAGACTGCTGTAAGAGGCAATGCCACAGCACCCAAAATAAGGCACTGTATCTATGTAGATCCCGAGCCAGCCGTGCCCGTCACCACATCAGTGGGTACAACACCACAGCAAGAAAATGCCAGTGAAAGCTCCCCAGATGAAAAACCACCCTATGAGTCCAAAGGAGAATATCCCCAGGACCTGTTCAGTGTGGAAGAACGCAGGCAAGGGTGGGTTGTACTTCACATCTTTGGCATGATGTATGTATTTGTGGCCTTGGCCATAGTGTGTGATGAGTATTTTGTCCCTGCTTTGGGAGTGATCACTGAGAAGCTGCAGATCTCTGAAGATGTGGCTGGAGCCACCTTCATGGCAGCAGGTGGATCAGCACCAGAACTCTTCACGTCCCTCATAGGTGTCTTCATCTCACACAGCAATGTCGGCATCGGGACCATTGTGGGCTCAGCAGTGTTTAATATCCTCTTTGTCATTGGCACCTGTGCCCTCTTCTCAAGGCAGATACTCCACCTGACATGGTGGCCCTTGTTTAGAGACATCTCATTCTACATTGTTGACTTACTGATGCTCATCCTGTTTTTCCTAGACAGTGTCATTGATTGGTGGGAAAGCCTCCTTTTACTGACTGCCTATGCCACATACGTGTTCACCATGAAACACAACGTGTTCCTAGAGCAATGGGTGAAGCAGGAGCTGACAAAGAAGCTAAATGCTGTGCAGGCAGCATCAGCAGAGAATATGCAGAAGGTTGGTGTGCTTAGAGTTCAGAGGGCAAGTTGGAAATAACTTTCTAGTGTAAACCACAAAGAAAAACTGCATCTCCTTCACAAAGCACGTATTCAAACCTCAGAATACAGGTACTGGTCAATAATTATGGTTTTAGAATGAGGGAAATGCAAACTAGAGAGATTCTAAGAAATTAGAGAATATCACTAAAAGGGAGTTCTACCTGTGCAACTACTAAATGTCTCTTAGCTGCTTTCAAAGATGTGTGTGGGATTTTGCTTACTTGGTTGTTGTAAAGAAGCTTCAGAAAGAACACTTGCAAGAACAAGTGTCTGGGAATAAGATTAGACAATTCTGGTAAACGAGGGAAAAGGCTTCTGTCCCAGCCTAAGCCTAAGTAATGCTAATCACTGTAAAAAAAAAACCAAAAACCCAAAAACCCCTTTACACCTTCACTTTGCTGGCAAAAGAGTAAGGATACAGATGTTTGGGGGATGAAGTCTGGGTCTGTCTGTGGCTACAGGAATCAGTTGTGAGTGTGCCTCCAGGTGCCTGCACCCTCACTGAGAGGCTGTAGGTAGAATCCTGTTTTTCTCAGAAGCCAGTGCTTTTAAGGAGGGTCATGGCTTTGGCTCTTTCAGTAGCATCCATGAACATTTGTGTCAGCTGTGCCACTCCCCCACAGGCAGCAGCCTGTGGGATCATTAGATCCCGAAGCAGCAGAGGTGATTGGTCATTTCTGTTCATTGCTTGCAGACAAGCGCCAGGGCAGATGTAGGTGATGGAACAACGAAGCCACCAGATGGGAGGAAGCTGCAGGTAGGTCTAAGCAACTTTACAGGGATCTGAAGTCATGGTATTTTGAATCTCTCCCCATGGCAGGTCATAAATAAAGGTGACATCACCCGTGTTAAGAAACCTGGACCAAAGCCTGTATCGTATGTGGCACAATGATCACAGTTTGCTTAAGAGGACACTTGGCTGAGTCCTGTCTTTTAAGGAATTTTATAAAATTTAAGAGAGAGCTCAGGCTTCCCAGGTGGATTTAACTAAAGAGTGCTGCTTGTTCTCTGCTATAAAACAGGCATACAGAAATTCAAAATGTGACTCTTCTTACCTGGTGTCATGGCCAAATTTCCTCCTGGGCTGTCATGGCTGGAGGGGCCTGTCCTTCCCCCATTGCAGACACTGAACAGCTGATTCCTCTGCTGCTGTTGAATTGCTGCCCTATGGCCTGGAGAGGCCCTGTCTGTTGTAGAGGACAAAGAAGCTGGAACTGACTGGCTTTGTGCCTTCCCACAGCCTGGGCCAGCCCTGCAGCGGGGCAGCAGCTCGGCCTCCCTGCACAACTCCCAGATGCGCGGCACCATCGTCCAGCTCATGATCCACACCCTGGACCCCCTGGCAGAAGGTGAGTGGGTGCTCCACACCAGAGGCCTTGGGTTCACAGCCCTTAGTGGTTTCACTGGGAATACAATCAGTATTTTGGGGTCAGCAACTCACCCTTGGGGTGCAGCTGAGTATCACAGATGGTGTCAGGTGAGGTGAACTCCTGCTTTTCCTGTGCCAAGCTGGTTACTGCTGTGATGGCAGCTGATGGGGTTCCCTGGAAGTGGTGACAACCTCCATCTCTGCTGTCTCTCTGACTGCAGGGGCAGAAAATGTGAGTTACCAGCTTCCTCTGTTCCATAGCACATCCCATCTTCCTCTTATTAGCTCAGCCCTGAAACAGCAGCACAAAAAGAGGTTAAAACCCTTGAAGAATTATCTTTTTGACAGTGGTTAAAATCCCAGCTGAGATTCTAATCATGACGGTGAGGCCAATTCTGTGTGATTCAGGCTGACATCTCTAAAAGCCCACCTGCACCATGGTATCATCACTGCCATGGCAAAGTGTGCCCACAGGCAGTGGGGGCTTCCCAGGGCCAGGGAAGGACCAGCTCAGGTCTTTTAAACTGCCCAGGCTGCAGAGAAGCCTCATCTCCAGACAGACCAAGGCCTTTATACACAGCCTTTTTAACATGTTGCTTTATATTAACTTTAATCCAATCAAACTGTGGAGGTTTATTTTCAAAGAAATAGTGAAACACATTTAAAAAAAATTAAGACTTTCTTTCCTAGCTCAGCACATGCCCCACCCCTCCACTGCCCTACTTGTTCTAAAGAGATTATCTGCTGCCCATTCAAAGAGAGACTGAAGCTAAGCAGATCAACACCTCTCGTGTCCCTTGCAGAGGTTACAAAGAGGACTCTCCAGATCAGAATCCCAGCTGCACAAACTGATTGAGGGAACAATGGAGGTTGGAGGAGGACAGCAAGGCAGACCAGTGTCTGCTTTGACAGATTCCAGTGAAGGCACTCAATGTGTTATGAGCAGTTGCCTAACAAGAGCCAGACTCATCAGGGTTTGCTCCTTGCCTCCTGCACCTCCAAAATATTGTATCAACAGCACCAGGATAGATCCAAACCCTTCCACCTTGAGCATCAGAAAGTGCCAGAATTGGGGGACTGCTGCCACTCAGAGACCTCCCAGCACCTTCTCATCCTTCCCACACCTCTAAATGTCTCTGTGCAGTATGTGCCCACCCCAGGCCACCACAAACTTGGCTTTCTGGTCCAGATTGGTGCCCTGATGAAACTCTGGGACCCCTCAGCAGGAGAGTTGCGGGGGGCTGAGGTTGGCAGCCCAGGCCAAGGAGAGCTCCAGCCAGTTCAGCTCAGAATAGGCTGCTGGGAGCTTCCCATGCAGTTGCAAGTCACTGTCCTTGCTGAAGAGGCTGCTGCTCCCAGGCCTTGTGAATATGGAATAAACAAGAATGGGGGACAAGTTTGGATCTTCTCTCAAAGAGAATTTCCTTACTCATTACACAGAATCATTCAGGTTGAAAAAAACCTTTAAGACCATCAAGTCCGACTGTTCCCCCAGCACTTGCCAGGGTCACGTGTCCCTAAGTACCCTCTCTACACATCCTTTAAACCCCTCTGGGGATGGTGACTCCCTGTGCCAGGGCTTGAGAACCCTTGGCGTGCAGAAATTTTTCCTGATATCCAACCTAAGCGGGGTGCGAGCCGTGTGTGTGTGCGGCAGCCACTAGATGGGAGTGTGGCCGTGTGTATCTGGGGCTGGCACCGCAGGGACCGTGCGGTCATGGGCTGCAGCAGCCTCTCCAGAAGGTTTTTATTTCCCAGACACTTTACTTTACTGAGTTAATGGCAAAACCTCTGCCCCAGGTACGTGCCTCTTCCACTCAACACTGTGAGAACTGAGACAGCGCCTTAAAAAAATATAACAGTAAAATTACTGATATTGCAACAGCTCAGCAGTCAAAATCAATGAGCCCATGTGCCAAATCCTGTGTGCCTTGTAGGAGATATTCCTTAATCTGATAAATTCCTACCTGAAGAAAGAGAGTCTGGAGAAAAGGAATTTTTACATTGAGAAACCTAAGTGCCATGAGGAGCTTGGCCAAAGAGATGGAATGACATCCCAAGGAAGGATCTGGAAAAGGATTTGAACCTGCCAAGGCATATAAGGACTTGTGTTCTGATGTGTTAATAGTTCCTAGTCCTGTGTTAACAGCCCTGAGCCCTGTGGGACCCTGGGGACAGCTGTGCCTGCTTCCCATGGATCACCAACACCATCCCTCTCTTTGCTATGTGTGCAGCACTGTCTGTACCAGGCACATTTCTGTAATTAGGCTGCCACATAAAAGATGATCCCAAAGCAATTTATCTTTCCTCAAGGACCCTTGTTTCTCCTTGCCGAGGCCTGTAGCATCAGCACTTACAGGCTGTGGAAATGAACTCTTGACAGAAGGAAAAGTTTGCCAACAGTTGCTCAGCAGTTCCTCACTGAACCTGCTGCAATCAGGATTCTGTAGGGTTTCCTTCTTTTGGCTGCCCTTGCTTTTTATTTGGGCAGCACAGAAGCGGTTTCAGGGCAACAAGGTCCAAAATACAGAAAAGCTGCCAGCACTGGGCCTCCAACCCCGAATTTCAGGGACAGAGGTCTTGGAAATACAGAAGAAGTGTGAAATACAAAGCTGCAACACCCCTCGTGTGAAACAAAATTTCTCTTTTGAAGAGTGGATTGAGTTCAGAATGTGGGGTTTTTTTCTTTTTTTATTAGGAAGGTATCATTGCTTAAGCTTTTGTCTCAGGGACACTGTGTGTTTACTTTAAAAGCTGTAATATTTACATGGCATCCTGGATTATATTTTGGATAGAACTTCTTACTTTCAATATGCCATTTAAAAAAAAATTAGGAATTTCTAGCAAGTTTGTTCTTTTCTCCTTTTCCCCACTTCCTGTGCAAGTGAGTAGAAGAAGAGCGTGAGATCTTTTCCAGATCATCCCATTAGACACCAGAGGGAACTCTTGGGGAATTAAAGGGACTGAGGATTTTGGAAATGTTCAGGAACCCTCTCATTTCTGAACCTCTAGCCTTACCACCAGACTCTTTAAACTCTAGTC
The DNA here is from genome assembly GCA_013398615.1 of Brachypodius melanocephalos. Lineage (NCBI taxonomy): Eukaryota > Metazoa > Chordata > Aves > Passeriformes > Pycnonotidae > Brachypodius > Brachypodius melanocephalos. The sequence continues at coordinate 1,275,813 of VZSR01003798.1, read as the reverse complement.
ACACAGGGAACAAGGCAGAAGCCTACATTTCTTTTTGAATGAAGCAAAAGGCTCCAGCAGAGAGGTTGTCAGAGCTCCCTGCCCTCACTATGCCTCAGTTAACAAGGTAATGATTTTGGAAATTAGGCCAGAGCAGTGGGCACTGTTGCAGGCTGGAGAAGGCTGAAGGCAGCTACAGCTTCTCCTTTCTTCATTAGCACTCCATCATTCGTTGTAAGAGGATCTTGATACACAGGGGCAAAAGGAATCACAAGACCTTTTTTTATCTTTCCACTTTTATACAGCAGAATCTCCAAATCCTTCAGGTTTATGCCAAGTTGTAAAGAAAAACATCCTCCCTGCTGATTGTGTTGTCAATCCCGTTAGACTGAATATTAGAGCCAAAGAGTGAATTAAATGTAAGAGCCAAATTCAAGGTAGAAGCTCAGCTGCCACCTGATGTCCATCCTGGATGCTGTCAATTCATAGGACAAGAATTCTCCTGGAGAGCATCTCAGGGCCACTGCACACAGAGGTGTCCTGTGTGAGGAGTTCTCAGCTCTGGGGACAGAGTTGCCAGCAGTGAATGCCCCAGGGGACAGAGAGGGACACTGCTCTGCACAGCTGATCCAGCACAGCCCGCACTGAGCCCATGGACATCATTCCTGCCTGTGCTGACCTGCAGATCTGGCCAGCTTAGAGCCAGCTCTGCCTCCAGTCTCAGTCCCTCCTGCAGGAACTGTGTGTCAGAGGAATTAACACCCTTTTAAACGAGGCTGATCTCATGAGAGCTGGACAGGGGCCTGGCCTAATCTGTTTATCCTGACAGAGATGCTCCTGGGCTCCACTGGGCGCTCCCATCCTGCAGCCTGGCTGAGGGCAGAGAGCCAGGAGCTTGAATTTCCATAATCTCAGGCTGAGCCTGACCGCCCTGACCCTGCTGACAGGAGCTTTTGCAGCAGCTTCAGGGAAAAGCCAAACAGAAGGATGCACTGCCCAGTGCTTAGAGGAGACTGGGAGCAAAAGGTCACTCCTGCATTGAGGGGAAGGAAGCCAACACTTCACATCCCCTCCAGCAAACTTCAGTATTGACAAAGAGCATGGAAGAGTCAGGCTCTTGAGTTCCCAGCCAGCTTTTCAAAGAAGAAATTATAATTTAGAATAGAAATTCTGCCCTGTGAGGGTGGTGAAGCTCTGGCACAGGGTGCCCAGAGAAGCTGTGACTGCCCCAGGATCCCTGAAAGTGTCCAAGACCAGGTTGGACAAGGCTTGGAGCAGCCTGGGACAGTGGAAGTTGTCCCTGCCCATGGCAAGAGGTGGGACTGGGTGGCCTTTAAGGTCCCTTCCAACCCAAACCGTTCTGGTACTCCATGGTCATTTCATCTCAGTCCAGCCATTCCAGTGGGAATCCCAGCTGGTGAAAGATGTTTCTGTCAGACAGTTGCAGGAATCTCACCAGAGCTGGACGTGGCCCTGAGGTCTTCCTGTCTGAGCTGGGCCCAGTTATTGGACATACAGCAGAATTTACTGATTTTCACAAGGTTCAGCTCAGAACAACAGTTCTGCCCACATGGCTGGACCTGCTATTTCCTGTATCTCAATGTCACTGTGATTAATAAAGTGGCAGGGCCCTGCCCTTGAGGCATATGACAACAGCACCTTCTGGGTGCGTAGTCAACAACACAGTGGATTAAATCAGTGTGATAAAACTTTCAGAGGAAACTGATTTACAGCCTTGCACACAAGCCAAACACAGCATTGGCCAATTCCTTGTGGCCACTGCATTCCACGTGCAGGCCCAGTGACCCTCAGTTATTGGGTGTGCAGCTCAAAAGAGGACATAGATTAGAGCAAAATGGGGCTTTTCTTTGAGCCCATTCTTGTTCATTTTCACTGAGAGTCAGCAGTAGGGTATTTGAGCAAAAAACAGCTATAGAGAGACACAGTTTCACAGGTCACTGTAAAGCAGCAAAAAACCAGCTCAGCTGAGTAAAGCAGAGCTTGGTTTACAGTTGAAGAAGCCCTCAACAGTCCCAGAAATAGAGCATCAGACCTGTGCTGGTGAAGATCATCTCTCAGACAGCCTGGACCATGGTGAACCTGGATACCAGGAATTTAGATCAGCTCCAGCAGGAGACACTTGTGTATACTTAGAAAAACCAATAATTTTCCAGGGAAGTGGAACATAAAAGGTGTTTATTTTCCATTGCCATCAGGTCCCCAGGTTGTAAGCAGCACCCTAAAGCCTCTTCAACAGCCACATGGCAGGAGGAAGGTGTCACTTTTAGTTTGCTCATAATCTAGCCTGGAAAAAAATCAATAGTCCATATGGAACAAGATGATATTGCACTAAAACTCCCCATCCTTTCTGCATTTTCTTCCTATGAAGTACAGATATCCTCTGTATTACTGACCTGGAAAGGATTTCTCATCCCTTTAGATTCTCTTTAAATAGTTCCATGTCAAATTGCTGGTGTAATTGCTGTAGCACTAAGCAGTTAAATACAACAGGTATGACCAAAACCTGGGGTCACAGCCAGAACAACCCCTGGGGCAGCGCTGGCTGCAGCACCTGCAGGAGGAAGGGGCCAAGAGCTTGTGTGTGTTGGGGGAGGCAGGTCCAGGGGGCTTTGCAGTGACAGCCCCTGATGATGGTGTCCTTCTCACCCACAGCAAAATTTAAAGACAGGGTTGACATCCTGAGCAACCTGGTCAAGGCCAAGGCTGAGACCCTGGAAGGACAAGGCTCCCAGCCAGGTGAGTGCAGGAAGAGCCAGCAGAGTTTGCCTTGTTTTGCACTGCAAGTTCTCACCTTCCCAGCACACAAAGCCCAAGGGCTGGCAAAGAAACCCTGGGATCTAACAGAGATTTTGTGCTGTTGCTGGGCACAGGTGGCTGCTGTAACAGTGCAGCAGAAATCAATCGATGCAGGCAGGCAGGAGCAGCCATCCCCAGAGGAGCTGTTAGTGAGGCAGGGCAGGCAGAGCTACAAGGATGGGCTGGAAATGGCCATGGAACAGTGCAGGAGGGAAATCAGGGCATTGCAGACAGCACCTGGGTGCTGCTGGTCTTTGGTAGACACTGCAGATGAGGTGTTTGTTAAATAAAGTACCTTCACACACTTGTAGAAGGGCACAGGTTCCTCCAGAGGAAATAATCTACACTGTGTCTATAAAGGACATGTGCAGCCTTCCTTTAATAGAACCACAGTCATGTAATGCTTTGGGTTGGAAGGAACCTTAGAGACCATCCCCTCCTACCCCCTGCCATGGGCAGGGACACATTCCACCATCCCACGGTGCTCCAAGCCCTGTCCAGCCTGGCCTCCAAGGATGGAGCAGCCACAGCTTCTCTGGGCACCCTGTGCTGGGGCCTCACCACCCTCACAGATAAGAATTTCTAATCTAACATTTAACCTAGATCTGCCCTTTCTCATTTTAATTTTTGGGGGGTTTTCTCTGTCACTCCTGACACAAAGGCTGTGTTTTAGCTAAAACACAGATTTGTGCTGCCAGCAAGGCTGGAAAAACCAAGAAAGTTTTGTGTGGAAGGTCCCAGCTCCATGTGACACAGGCACCTGAGCACCTCCCAATGCTGTGCCTCACAGAAGTGAATGAGCCCAAACTTGAGAAAAATACTGTTTAAAACCCAAATCAATAAACACCACACTGACTTCACTCCTTCATCCCTGCTCTGTGTTATCCATATTTCTGCTCTGTTCCCACAGAGGTTTCTGTGTTTCTCTTGGCTATGCAGGTTAATGCAGGAACAGCAGGACATTGCAGTTATTTCCTTGTATGTGTCAGCACTTTCCTACTTGCTTTTGAATACCCACCAAATGATCAGGGATTAAAGTCTGGCAGCACATCCTGGTCATTTCTCAGAAGCCTTGAAGAGTATCAGGTCCCTGGAGAATGCCATGTTCTACCACAGGAGGGGGGAGTTGGTGGGGAAACCCAAGAAGCAAAGCTTAACATTCTTTCTGGGTTTTAAGGATGGTTTTAATACAATCTTCAGAATCCAGAATGAAACCAAGAAATGCTCATCAGCTGTAGATGAGGTAATTAGCATTTCCCTGTTACACATGTGCTCCTTAAAGCAGTTCTGCATGGAAGGTCAGAGGAGCATCAAGATCTCATTCTGCTCCAAGTGGACAAAATTCTGCCCAGATTTACCAAACACAATCACAGCAGTCAGGGAGGACACACAACAAACCTAAGCAATCTGAGGGTATTTAACCTGAAGTGCCAGCAGTGTGGTAGGGAGCTCAGAGTTCCTGCTGGTCACAGGGAAAGTGATTCCTTGATATGGTGGCACCCATCCAGAATGACTGAAACCAGCATTCCTTCTTATTGCTTTTGCAGAAGGGGAAAAGAAAGCACCAAGCACCATCCAGGTAACTCCTGCCAGTGGCTGTGAGTCCAGTAAAGACACACAGAAGGCAGATGTGCCACAGGACGGACAGGTATCAAAATCAAGAGCACAGGCACTCCGTGCCACCCAGGCTGACCTTCACGTGTACTTTCCTTCTTCCCTCTCCAGAGCTGTTGGGACAGGACCCAACCCATGTCACTGGCATCTATAAATAGGCTCTGTGTGTGGTGATTTAAGATGCTGGCTGAAACACTTTGGCTTACAAACACAAATTGGGTCCAAATTATGACACCAAGTGATACTGGATAGCACTATCCCCTCAGGTGACTCTCCTGAGGTCAGAGTGTACTCCAGGCTAAGGGGAGATAAGAGCACATGCCTGTCCTGTGCTCACCAGCAGACTGTTCTCTTTTGCTCCCCAAATCCCTTTTGGGTGATGTTATTTGGCAGTTCCAATGAAAAAAGTTTTCCAAGGACATAAAATATTAAATTTGTGTCTAAAAAGTGGTTCTAGTTAATGGATGCCCATTAGTTAACCATACACAGGTGCTGGAGTGGGATGTGCCTGGGTCCTGTCTCACAAGAGCTGTGGCTGCCCTCAGCAGGTTACAAATGTGAGCTCTGCTCAGGTGTGGCCACAGTGAGTAACTGCAGCTCCTTGTTAGTGTGAAAATATAGTGGCTTCTTGATTTTTTATCCTGTGATACAGCCCCCATCAAGCAGTGACACTTCAGACGACAGCAGCTCTGAGAGCCAAGACAGTGATGGTGACAGCACAGAGAGTGATGAAAACGATGAGCCCTTATCTCTGGAATGGCCAGAATCAAGGACAAAACAAGCAATTTACCTTTTCCTTTTTCCCATTGTCTTTCCTCTCTGGAGCACTCTGCCTGACGTCAGAAACCCAGTAAGAATCTATCTTCCTTCTGCTACTGGAGTCATTAACTGGGCTATAGATTTCCTCTAGGCAAGAGTCCCTGGGTCCATTTTTCCATGTGTGGAGTCCTTGCATAGTTGAAGGGCTGTTACTGCTGCAGGGAGTGGGACAGGAGCCCCAGCTGCAGTGTAATGTCATTCCAGAGACTTAATTTAATAAACCACAAGTTCAAGCAACTACAGGTCACCTAATCAAGCTGAAAAAGAGCAAACAGAGACCAGGGTCCAAGTTAAAGCAATCAATTAGAGTAAAGTGTTTCAGGTGAACGGTTTTCAATGGGCACTATTAACTTCCCTGAAACTTCTTTTTTCTATTCAAACTTGATTTCAACAGGAGTCAAAAAAATTCTTTGTCATCACATTTTTTGGATCCATCCTCTGGATTGCTGTGTTCTCTTATCTCATGGTGTGGTGGGCTCACCAGGTGAGAGGTTTTGTTCTTTCTGCAAATCCCCATTTCAAAACAAGAATATGGAGTGAGGGGACAGTGTTACTGTGGCATTTTATCTGATGAATTACAGCTGCAGTCATCCATCACAACAGTAGAAACTTTGTTTTCTTAGAACCCAAAAGGTAATTTTTGATTTCCCTTTTTTTTTTGATTTGACAAAGATTCATTCATTTCTGAGAGCTTCCAAGAGAGTTTGTACATCAATTAAAGGAAAAGCACAATTAAGATTTATCTTATTTCTGACTTTTCACTGATGAATGTTTCTGTGCAGAACACGTAATTATCCATTACCTAATTAAAATTCTAGGAAAATATAGGTTGTGATTCTGGAAGCTGTTAAATGATCTTCACTCCCCCATCTTAATGTTCACCTGGTATTCCGGGAAATAATCCTTCCAGCTTGTAGGATCAGCCCCCCTGTCTGTATTGAGCGATACATTGCACATGCACAGTAGAGCTGATGATGCCATAAATCCAAGGACTGTCATCTCCAAAGGCCCTTAGATCTTGCACAGCTGATGTTAAATTTGCAAAGGTAGACAACATCCAGAAGAGGAGGACTGAGGACAGGAGAATTGTGCTGCAGCTGACTTGACCTTGGCTCAGTGCTGGCATCACTGCAGTCAGATTTCCTACACTACAGAGCAAATCCCGAATCAAGACACAGTAAAATGGAACTTTTTAATCTTATAAAGCAGGAAAATGCTGCCACATTTATGGGACTTGAACATTTTAACTCAAATATGGCACAAACTCTAACACTGCACAGAGCAATTACACTCCCATGTTCCACTGCTAACAGCCCTGCCTACTGTTGTGTTGATTAGGTTGGTGAAACAATTGGGATATCAGAGGAAATCATGGGGTTAACCATACTGGCAGCAGGCACATCCATCCCTGACCTCATCACCAGTGTCATCGTGGCCCGCAAGGGCTTAGGGGACATGGCTGTGTCCAGTTCCGTGGGCAGCAACATCTTCGACATCACTGTTGGGTGAGTTCCAGCTGCATTTCCTCTGAAACACAAAGTTACCTGCTTTGAAACCAAACGTGCCTCAGGTCATTCCATTTTTAGCTGTAGTTAAGTGAAGGACAGCTGAGCAACCAGTTCCTTTTGAAGAAACCCAAGGCCAACCCAGCAAAGATAAAACTGTTATAAACTCAGCCCACTATCTTCACCCAATTTTGAATCAACACAAAATTACCAAATTTTCAAGACAAAAATGCAAGAGGCTTACAGGTAGGAACCTTATCTGGTCAGAGACATTCAGCTCCTGGGGAAGGTCACTATCAGTGCCCAGATCTCCCATCCTAAACCATCAGGACATTTCTTTATTATTGCACACCAAGGCACTTAATTCTTAGGTGTTATTTTCAAACCATTTTACTCTTGGATTGCATTATGATAGTGCAAGCATTATCCAAATGCAGTTTTGACAGGAACAACATCCAGTTTAGATTTATGCTGAGCTATATTGAATACAATCACGCATTTTTTCCCCTGTAACAATTTGTAAAAATTGCTTCGTTATGATCCAGAAAATGAACTGCCTTAAAACATTTATTTCAATTACTTTTCCTTTCCTTGCAGCCTGCCAGTTCCTTGGTTCCTTTTTTCTATCTTTAATGGCCTCAGCCCCGTGGCAGTCAGCAGCAATGGTTTGTTTTGTGCAATTGTTCTCCTTTTCCTCATGCTCCTGTTTGTGATTCTCTCCATCGCTCTCTGTAAATGGAAAATGAACAAACTACTGGGGCTCACCATGTTTGCTCTTTACTTCGTGTTTCTGATCATCAGTGTGATGTTAGAGGACAAGATAATTTCCTGCCCAGTATCTGTATGACACGTGGACACTTCAAGATGCGTAAGGATCCAGCAACATCAAAAGGGGGTTGAGGTAGCAGTTGTTCTACTGAAAAAAAGCATCCAGAATTGTAACAAACTTACTGAAAATAAGATACCTTTAACATGCTAAAAAATAAATCAATCTTAAGTGGTGTGTCAGCCTCTACTGTTTTTCTTTACAATCAGAACAGATACTGAAATGACCAATATTAAATAACACACTTTGAGGCGCTTGTGGAAAGGCTGATACAATTTAGATGCATCAAATTTTCACTATGGCTGATCCCCTCAAGTTAAAGGAGCTGATTTTCACCACAGAATATTTACTCATTATAGGAAATTTTCAGGAACACGCTCTAAATTAGTTAGTGAACTGCTCAAACTCCCTGAAATCAATGAATTTTACCACACTGGGAAGAGAATCAGACTGATGTGGCTGGGCCTTTAAGGAACTGCTCTGCTTAAAATTCCTGTGTGGACACAGCCTGCAGCTCAGCAGAGAACTCAAACTGCACTGAGCTCCTTTCAGATCTGTACCTCATCTTGCAAATCAGTGCCTAAAATTCCTGTAAAGTGCCACCAGTACAAGTGTGATGTCACCTGCAACAAGACTAAAAGGCTCAGGGGTTAGAACAGCACATTACCTCTAATCAAAACTAAAGCCAGGAATCAAATACAACAAGGACTTCAACTGCTCAAGGTTTGTTTTCATCCTGACACTAATCTCTGACAGTTACAGATTATTTAACCAGCACTAATTCTTCTTGTTAGCACTGACTTCTACATAGACAAGATGAAAAAATCTGACATCACCAAACCTGAGAGGTTTATTGTTAACACCTCATAGGAGCACACAATGTGGTTAAGAGTTGCAGACATTTCTGTCACTCTAATCAATCTAGTAAAACGTTAATAAAAATAACCAGAAAGGTTTTAAGCTTTTTATTGACTCACTGTAAAACTTTTTTTTGGATGAGACAGAAAAAAACCTTAACATTGTGAACATTGACTTTGCATATTTTAAAGGAACTACAAACCAAAGCAAACATCCAACATACTGGTTTTTGGTAAATAAAATTTAAACATTACATATTTACAAATCTACAACCATTCATTTAAAAAGTGCTGCTTGCAGACTAACAAAGTACCATTTTTAAATCCCAGTGAGATAATATCCAGAAAAAACCCTCTCTATTATTATTATTTGCATCTCCCATTTGTTACACTGAGATTTTACATGCAGGAATTTTCTCTTTCTTGGGATACAAATCATTTATTTTGCCAGTGGAAGTCAAATTCATCAGGCTGTAACTGTACCAACAGCAATCCTTCTCAAATGGGACACAGTGGTGTCAGAGAAACAGCACAATTTCTATTCACATTTCACTATTTCATCTCCAATAATTATTCCAGTGGAACCATAAGTAAAGCAAAATATATATTGCACTGCAAATGTAAAACCTTTGTTTAAGGTATTGGACATAAGCATTATTTAGTACACAAAAGGAGAAAAATTCAGTTCATACAAAATTTTAAATTGAAAATACGTCTCAAATATTTTATTTATTCATCTTTGTGGTATTGGAAAATATAGTCAAATTGCTTTTCTAATAAAGGACAGTGAGATTTGAAAACTGTTTCAACACTGAATTGTACAATGCTTAAAAACTATCAACCTCAGGATATGTTTGGAACATTATGACTTGAATGAGGAAAATTTCCCACTTATAGCATGTTGTTATTCCAACTCTTATTTTTACGTATTTCTACAGTGGACTGACTTGCAACAGACTTTATAAAACAATTCATTAAGTATAATGATTTCACTTGATGAGCTACTGCGTGGTAGAGCAGTTTAAAAGCACACCCAAATTAACATTGGCAATGCTTCAGGAGAGCCACGCCGGGGCTGCAGGACAGAGGGATTGTGTGGAGGCTGCACGGACAACCCTGCTCCCAGTGCAGCCACTCCCTGATGGTGCTGGGGGATGCTGGAAAGAAGTCAAACTGGTTGGGTTTAGAAGTCTGGAGGCAGTTGGATGTCATTACAAGGAGACTGAGACTGGGATGGAGGAAGGGCCACGTGTGACAGTGGTGCCCCCATACCTGCACCGTGTCCTGGGGATGGGGACCGGGCTCGGCTCTTCGGCCACCCCGGAATGGGAGTGGGAAGCTGGGTCATAGCTCAGCCCCTCTAACACCCCATGGCAGCTCTGGAAAAAGCACTTGCTCTCTCTCCTTTCATGGCTTGAAGGTCCTATAGAACAGTGGCTGCCCCAGTGGCAAATGGGAAACAGAACTGCAGGGAGCTGGGAACACGACCTTCCCCATGGCACACCCAGCTATGAGCTTAAATACAGCAACTACTGGAGGCAAGATTTCCATGGTAATGCAGCATTCCTACTGTACAGAGCAGAGCAGCCATGCACACTGAGGGGTACTTACAGGGAATGTGTTCAAAAAGAGCCTGGTTATTTCACAACAGTTCAGAGGAATGAAGAGGTTATCTATACCATGTACCTGGGTGAAAAAAGGAGCTCCAGTTCATGCACGAGGATACTGTACAAGCGTGGCAGTACAAAAGAGCATCAGAAATTGTTAAAATAAATTAAATGTGAAAGATGTGGTAAGTGTAGCATTGCTAGCTCCACCTCAGGTGGGGGGATACTTTCCAAAAGGTCAGCTACATAATTAGCAGCATGTTAGAGAAGAGGCATTACCCGGTGGGAGCTGTATCCAACACTACATCCTGCAATTACCATCAGCACATACCTGCAGCTCTACATGTTTTAAATCCTTTCTTCTCAGGCCAGCTTCTTCTTACAACTTTACAGAGGTCTGGGAGGAGGTTACAGAGCTTCATAGCAGCATTACTTTACATTTAAGCCTCTAAGGCTCATTCTATTTCACTTAATAAAGTAAATATAAAGTTTACCACCTTTCTGCCTAACTAAATATTGCTGATTTATTATACTTGCAAACTAAAGATGTTTTTAAAAACAACATCCACTGGTAGGCAGACTGCAATATAAAATCTAATGTAACAGTTGAATATTTGGCAGTATTACAGCAGCAATAACTAAAAGAAATTAGAAGTGGAAAATCATTAAGAGTACTTAAAATAAAGCTATTTGTTAAAGCATGATTTAAATTTGTTTAGGGTGTTTTATACAGTTCAATGTCTGTTGTCCCACCTCCATGCAAGACTTCTGATATTTTCCCTGTAGCCTACCTTCTGGTGAGGAGTTGCTATGTGACTGAGAGCACAGAACATTTTTTAATGTCTAGAACAAGAAAACACGAGGCAAAAGCCATGACTCCACCACAAGGACAGATATAGCAGTTTTTATCAGAGAAAAAAAAAAAAGTTGTTTTGCCTGTGAAATAGAGACTGAACATTCCAAGTATGTTTAACTAAGCACAATATGCCCCAATGAGTTACATTCCCTATAATTCCCTGTAGCAAGTTCGTTGGATGTACTTGAGTTAGAAGCTTTGGATGGGCATTATGTGGTGTTGAACTGAGTGTTTCAAACACAACCACCGAGACTCTGAGTGCTGTGTGTTCATGGAGAACTCACTGCAGGCTGGCACTTGCTCCGTGTCACATCTGCAATGAGGCCACACTAACAAATGCCAACGGCTGAGATGGGCTGATTCCAGAACAAAATCCATAGGACTCTTCAATGTGCTTTCCCTTTCCTAGGGAGTGGGGAGGGAAGAGGAGATTTCTACACAAGTGTTTCACAGAGACATCAGTGTATTTGTTAGAGTTTTGTAAATTTACCATACCTTCCTTCTGATTGCTGTGGTAACACATTTTCCAAGTGTGCATGAGAGAAATCCTGGATCTCCAGTACTGTCTAAGTGAAGGTTAACATTTTCTATTCTGTTTTAAAAAGAAATCACTCTTCAAGAAGTAACTGGACAAGTTACTATAAATAGCAATGTACTGCAAAAAAAATAAGCACTGTATTGCTTCTGCAGCAAGTCCATTTAAAATTCACTCCAGTAATTTAAAAAAATTAAAAAAATATCAACTTACTATAAACAATTTAAAATATGTATAATACAACTTTGTATGCTCTTCATAACATCATGAATATTCTATGTAAACAATAGATTCTGAAGAATTTCCTTCGCTCACATTAGTTTCAGTGCATTGTTTCTGTCCACCTGTTACTCAATTTTTTTTTTTTTTAAGGGAGCTGTAATATTTTGTCCCAAGTCAGAGAAGTGATTTTGTTTAGAACCTGCCTCTCCACACACCGATTTGCAGAAAGGACAAGGGACAGGGAAATAATATTTGGCCCATTTTGCTCTCTGTCCATCTCCACGACCGCAGCCAGGCCAAACTTCCCGAGGCCTCCATCGCACACCCGTTCCTGAACACTGAAGACTGAGATGCTCCTTGTGACTGAAGTGGTTATTTTACACAGGGATACGTCACAGATATCACCTCTTTAGCCAGGTGTATTTAAAGATATGGTTCTCCAAAAATCTTTCTGCATTCCATCACTCCAGTGCTTGGTGGTCTATCACAGTTGTGAGTGCTCTTCACTTGATTAGCGGTGAGACGATCGTAGGCCATTTTGTACTCTCTGTCAAAAGCATCTGCAGGAAGGCAAAAACAACTTCAGACACCAAGCTCAAAAACACCACCCCAAATGCCACGGCAGCAGCATTTATCAGCACAAAATATCTGTAAAGTCCTTTTTATTTGGTACTTATCACAGAGTGGCACACGTCTAATCTACAGATTATTTTTTGCTGGAAGCTGAACAGCTAAGTTTGCATAAATTCATCATCTGTGCTCATTTGAATAGTTGGCAGAACTCACCTATATCAATGTTATCTCTTCCCAGGGCAACAAGTGAAAGAAACAGTATTTCTCTGTAAAGGCTCCTGAAATGGCAAAACCCCCAATTTATACACTGCACTGATACAGCACAAAATAATCTCTATTAAAAATAGATTCAAGCATTTAAAGACAACTTATTAAAAAGAGGCATTTTGAACACAATTCATGGCTGTGCCTCCAAAACACTGTAACTTCTGAGCTCTGGAGAATGCCCTGGATTCCCCACATATGGACTTCACCCATGGTAGGTCCCCTGGGAGTTGCACTAAGTGCCTACAGGGGGAAACATGCACTTAAACACTCAACCAAATTCCACAAGATTTCACCAGGCAAGGAATTTGCTTTTCTGCATTTTCACATTAGCTTGAAAAAGCAGGCAGACAAGCAAATGAACACCTTGTCAATGCTTCAGCTGTTGACAAGCCTGTTGTATAGACTAGTATGAATCAGTAAATCCAGGCAAGGAATGAAAATTCACAGGAATTAATGTTCACCAATTCCACTGCTAATGGAAAAAAAACACCCTGCCTAAATATGAGACATAACCTCTCTTATATCCTTTTCTGTCCTCTACTAAAGACTTAAAAAAACCCACCAAATCCACCCATACACCCCAGAAACAAATGTAGCGTTTTTATTTTAAAACACCTACACATTTATAAATAACATTCAATTACAAAATATACACATATATACACAATTCCCACTGTTCAGAGATAAGAAAAAGAGGTGGCTGTAAAGGGGAGGGGGAGAGGAAAAAGTAAAAAGAAAAAAATGGAGAAACTAAGTTTGTGAAAGTTACCATAAAAAAAAATTACAACAGTGATAAATTTGAGAACACTGGTGAAAGTGCTTTTTTCTTTAGAAAATACACTAGGAAAATATAATTCACATTAATAAGCTGATTATTGCCCAACCCTGCTCCAGCTAGGCACGTTGATGGTTTTACCTCTGTCTTTTAATATGGGGCCACTTGTTGAGCCTCTCCAGTATCTGACTCATTGGTCCATACACATCATTCATCTTAATGCTTTTCACCATACTCCTCAAGAGCTCCTGGTTAAAGGAGTCATCATCCTTTTGCAATAACTGGACCATTGGGTACTTCTGGGCTGAAAAACATTAGAAAGGCTGTAAGAATAAATAGATTCTTTGTGTAGCAAGTACAGAGAATCTGTGAAAATATTGACATCTATGTAGCGAATAAAACATCAAGTGAAAAAATTATCGATGTAGAACACAAAAAGCACATAAGAAAACTCAAGATGCAATGGGCCATGAGCTATTTTCAGGTGTGTGATCCAACATCGGCAACAAAACTCTGAGTAAGCAAATGCTAAAAATAAGGTCATGAGCTAAGTGGATGAACGGCATCAATGAAATGTATTCCCTCTCATTCCTCCACCCCAGTGAAGAAAAAGCCACTGGCAATACCAGTCAATGATTTGAAACAGAAATGCTGGAAAACTAAAACTTGTTCAAGCAGTTTAATGCTAAACACAGAACCAAGCTCCCTCCCAAAACAAGTGACCCAAACCAAGAATAGCGACACCAAACTTAACACTCACTCTCAAACAAAAGAGTGCGATTTTGACCTGCAAGACAAAAAGCAGTATGATCAAAAATTGGTACTGTAGTTTGTGTGAACTATCCACAAAGACATCTCATCTCAACACTCATGCTTCAGTTGCTCAAAATGAGAATTGTTCTTAAAAAATACCACCAAAATCCACAAGAAAGAAAACTTACTCTGGGCATTCCACAGAATATACAGAGGCTGCCTTGGATCCTGATGCAATTTCATATTGTCCCATAGCATCTGAATAAGAACATATTTACTGTCCTCTGACATACAGTTCCGTGGAATCTGAACAGGAGAATGCACAAAGGCATTTTATTACAAAGTCATGACACAGGATTTCTGTATTTAACACGTATCTCTACATCTCTAGGTCTCATGGTAAAAAGCTTTACTATTAAAACTACATACAGAAAGCTAAATCTGAACGAGATCATCAGTGACATGGCCAATGAGTGTTCTGCCTATTTTCTACAGTCCTAAAATCTAAACTTCCTCCTTCTACTGCTTAGCTACTCAAATAGCAACAAAGCTGACTAGCAACTTTATCCTCCTTGAAACTGAGGATGAGAAATTGCAGTGGGATGAGTTAAGAGCTAAACACCCACCCCCCACAAGGACTGCTGAGCACATGTTCCACAGTTTTAAATATCTTCCCTCAGCTGACACATTCTTCATCAAGTCAGGACTGGGTTCAACATGGTGCAAGACATTTCTAAGAGTTACTGAATCATGTAATGATTTCCTATATGGGCAAACAATCATTTCTTGTATGTCGGTGTTTCGTATCCGATCCCATACCTTGGAGTTCTTATTACAGTGCTCAGAAGAAAGTATTAATCCTGGTAAGTTGCTGGGCAAGTCCAAGCGCCTGAAATACCACACCAAATTCCAGAACACGATGGGATGATGATCTACAAAGTCTGCCACTGTTATTGCGTGATCCCCTTCGTTTTCAAGTAAGCTTTCGAGCTCTTTCCATACCACGAGAGGACTGAGGTAAGGAACCGTTATAGGATCAGGACTAGGCAAGCGCCATTCCAGGCCCAAGGAATCCTGCAGTAACAGAGAAGAAATGCCATTAATTGTAACTAATCTAATGAATTTAACTGTCTTTACAAGGCCTTATAATTGCTTTTGTTCCTATAGACACACACCAACATCTAAAAGCTACAACCAGCGTTAGTTTAGAAAACACAACCTAGCATTTACTGTAATTTAGGAAGGTTAATGCTATTACACCTATCTCTAATCTATGGCAAACATGAAAAAATGACTTAAGGTAGAAAAACTACACACTGTTGGTCCTTGCAATGTAGCAGGCAGGCTACCAGTAGGAATGATATGGCTGATCTTCTGGTTTTCTTTCTCATCTTCTTCCAAAGGACCAAAAGTACTGATGCTCCTTGCTACAGGGTGACTTGTACATTCTGATCCAGAGGCATTTTGTCTTCTTCCTGAGGGGATCTGGATACTTCTGGCATAAACATTGTCATGCTGCTTAGATTTGCTAGAGGAGAGGGGAAAAAGAAGCAAAAAGAATCTCAGCTTTTTGTTTTACTCTGAGTGCTCCAACATGCACACAGACAGAAATAAACTGGAAATAATGGACCTGACAGTTTGAATTCTGCCTTGTCAGTCACCACACTCATCCATGTTACAGTGCAAGATTTATTCCCCCTTGCACTGATGATGAACACAAACGTCTTCAAAAGAGTTCATAAAACTTGCAGAATTACAAATACTAACATGAATTTTTATATTAGGGATGAAATGGTGCATATCAGGGAGAGAAAGCATGATGTGGTCAGCTGAGAGATCCTCTCTTAAATCAATCTCTCCTCTTCAAAGAATATAATATAAGTTTATTTCAGTTGATTAAAATACATCCATATGCCAAGAGAAGCTGAGGAATTTCTAGGCAGGAAATGCATGTTTACCTATTTGAACTGATATCCTCTTGGACAGACATCAGGGATGTAGTGAGGCCAACAGTGGCTGTGGTGTTACAGGACTTCCCACTCTGATTGGAGAAAAGGGATGGGAACTGCATGTTTTCTGTAGAGGGGCTGGACTTCAGAAAATACCTGCAGGGAAAGCAAAAGCTTACCATTATCCAAAAAAAGGCCAGAAAGCCTAAATCCCAAACAAAAGCACTTCCCAGTATCAGCATTTAAAATTGAGGAAAATTCAAATATTGTTATTACCGTCCAGGCCGCCGAAGATCTCGGATTTCTATGCTTAAAAAAGGCAGAAATAAATTGCCACAGAAGGGACACGTGGTATTGAGATTGGAATCATCTGCTGTCCAGCCTGCCATGATCTCTTCATCGTGAACCAAACAGTCACAAGTCCGACACCGAGAACAGCTTGAGATGAGGACCTGCACAGGGCAGGAACAGAACCCACTAGAATGTGTTCCCAAAGCTACTTTTGTGTCACAAAGCAATTAAAACTACAGCCAAAATCTTTGCCCTTTTGAGAAATATTCCTCCCACTTGCATACAAGTGCATCCTTTTATTGGTTCTCAAATGAAAACCAACCAGTTGTTTAATAATATTTCTACTAACAATAACGTGTTATCTGTAATCTGCAAGCGTAAAAGTAAAGGAATATTTATGCAGCTACAAAAATTATGATTAGAATTTAAACACACTTCTGTAGTGACTGTCAGTATTACAGAAATGGGAAAAAAAAAGATGCAAATGAAAAGTCATGAACCCAAATCCAGTGGAGGAGGGGGGAAAGCAAAGAAAATAATGAGCCACCCAAACCAGCCTAACAGTGAAAAGAAAAACAATCTTACTAGAAGTTACACCAAGAAATAGGTACGTCTCTTCTCTGTATTTTTAAACATCCAGTGCTACTTCAGACTTGGTATTTTCACTTTGATCAAGTTTATCTCCACAAGGGATTTAGATATCTGAATTCAATTGCATCCAATAGCAAACTCTTGAGAACTGAAGCTTTAAGGACCAAAAGATGTGACTGAAATAAAGACCTTCCTAGAGGAGGATCTGAATTTAAATCTACTTTGTGACAGAAATATCCATCTGTCTTTCAATGTTTTGGTTTGAAGCTTTGAATTTTACTAGACATACAGAAAATATTTAAAGACAAATGCTCTGAGTCCATCAGTTAAATCAATGAATCATCCTGTACCTCCATGGCATAGTTCTGGAACACGCTGGTACTGCTGGTGCTGCAGGAAGACACCAACTCTGATTTGTCAGGTAAAGGGAACTTGGAAAGAGAACCTGTTAACACAAGAAACCCAAAGTACCAGTTATTCAAAAAATGCATTTTTAGCACCCTGTTCCTTCTGCTCAAACAATACTGCAGTTATAATAAAATGTGTGATAGAAGATGCAACAAATGAGACACACTGGTACAGAACTGTGGAGTGTGAGGCTGCCATCTGCCCAGCACCAAGCAAGGCAAAAATAAAAGCTACCAACAAACAATTTCCATATGTTCACTTTTCTTTGTTAACAACAGTTGGTAGCTTGGAAACAAATTTTAAGTAATTCACAGCCACACCTCCTCTTTGGACAAAAACTAGGGAAGGACAAGAGGTGCTATTTGTACCCCAAATGACATCAGAAAGTGATACAACACTCAAGACCAGTTATCCAGCACAGATTAGGGAAAAAAAAAATTCTACAGTCTGTCTGATAATCAGCTTCAACAGTGGCTTCTATAAAATTATAATAGATCTTTAAAAAGTATTTTTACTACTTTCAGAAAATAGAACCAGACCAATTAAATTGCCATTACAATGCTTCTATGGATGTTTTCTGGAGCTGTACAGCTTACACAATTAAGATGCTTACATGAATACTCAAGGACTGTTTCCTATTTGAGTAAGAGTTTTCAGGTAGTAAAAGAAAAATTTACTTCTTCCACAAAAAGGACTAATGACTAGGGTGATCCTAAACTGAGAATTATGAAAGAACAACTTTTAAAACTGGAATGTTTTTAATCAGATTAATGAATGACACGCAAAAGTTGCCTCTTACCACACTGGTCAAATTGCTTAGCTGAGCTATCATGGGAAGCTGAGCTTTCCAGGCTTGTCTTGCTGATGCTAATTCCCTTAATTTCTGATGTGGTGTTCTCCTGAGGAGAAGCACTTTCAAAATCATTGCAGACATCTTCATCAGTGAGAGAAGTAGATTCTGAGTCCAGAGCTCCAAGAGATGAAACACTTGCTCGGTCTGAATTTTGATCCTGAGAAAAGAAAAGAAGGTCCAGTGAGAAAATGAAAGGAAAGCAAAAATATTTAAAAAAAAAAAAAAAAGGCAGCCTTCTTTGTCTCAGTAAATTCTAGGCATAACCCTCCCTCCTTGGAGGATCACAGACCTGTGTTCAGAACTGACCCAAGACAAGGCAAGTCCCAACTCTGGGTTAAACAGCTACATCGGCGTTCTTTTTTAGATTCTCCTAACAAAAATAATTAAGTGAAATCATAACCATTTTAATCCTTTAACTTCTTCACTCCATTGCTACAAGAATTATCAGCAGCTGCAGGAATACATTAGGATGGACAAGGCAAGTGTCTCTTCATTCCCAAGGACTGGGAACAAAAGTAGTTTTGGTTTGAATTGGTAGCAGCAAATAACATTCTAACAAATGACCTCAGATCAAAACTAGCTTTAAATTATTTTGGCAGCCAATAAAATCAGATTTCCCCTTACTCATAAAAGCAATAAAGACTTCAAACCAGTATTTGTTTCTTTAAGTGTTTTTTCTTTAGGTTAAAAAAGGAAGCCAGAGTGGTCTTTGTGATGTCAACACACTTATGTTCTCCCATTAAATATATTCAGAACCCAAGCTAGACTAAATTTTATTTAGGATATTAAAATTAGGGTTCTGGTATACCAAACATGATTAAAACAACTTAATGTACATAGTCTACAATGAATCATGTCATGCAAGAGATTCATCACATGTGAGCCAGTAATTAAATCTTCATAAAGTTTTTTCCTTAATTTATAGGTTCTTAATAAATATTTACCTTTGCAGATGCAGCATACATTGCAAATTTGGAGTACCACTTGCTTGCTTTCTCTGCAACCCCTTTTCCAGCAGAGAACATGCTGCTTTTCAGAACATCAAACTTTGGAGTTAGCAGCGTGTCCAAGTTGAACGACGGTGATGACACAAGTGTCAATGCACTGGTTGTGTCCTGCTCCTTGGCTGGGCTGCTTGGGGAATAAGCTGGGGAAGACCAAAGCCTGTCCCTTGGCCTTTCTTCATTTCTTGGGTGGTAGCTCTTGGATTTGGTAAGGCTGGGTGGCCTTGGGGAGTTCGGGGGAAGGCTGGACCTCCTACAAGGCTGGATGATGGTTGGGCTCCTTTTATTCGCATTTCTGTCATCGAAGGGTTTTTGCAGCTCAATGCTTGGGGCACGACTGGACAAAGGGCTGCTCATGTTGTTCATGTACATGACTATTTCTTCAGCTAAATCTCTTCTTGCAGATGGAGTAGAAACACTTCTGTCATCATCATCCTCCTCCTCCTCTTTCTGCTGCTCTGTCTCAGCAACCAGCAGAGACAACGGATCAAATCCAGTTTCAACATCTGTTTTTTCAACTGGCTTTACTGGAAAGCTGCTCTTTCTTTGCAACCTTTTAGATTTTTCGTTGGAAGTTTTCACTGCTGTAGGTGTTTCAGGCTCTGCATCCAGGTCTTCCAGATCAAAGATAACAGGAGACTCTGTTTTATCTATAAAACTGCCATCAAAGGCTGCATCTTCATCACTGGATTCTTTCTCCAGGCTTTCTCTCTTAGACTCTAAAGAGGAAGATCTGATATTAAGAGTTTTTGGCCTAATGCTTTTCTGTAACGCACTAGAGAGAATTTTGGCATCAGCTCCCAGTTTCTCAACCATTTCTCCAGGGTTTGCTTCCTGGTTGATTCTGTTCATCATGAGTCCCACTAAGCCATCTCCACTCAGGTTCCGGTTCCTGCTTTCCCACGGCATCTCCCTTAAGTCAGCTTCCACTGCACTTTTATGTCTTTTTCTTAAGGATTTACTTTTTATAACTTCTGCTTCATTGGCATCCTCAAAAGATGATGTAAACAGCAATCCTACAGAACTCTCTGAAAAACAGATGGAAGAAGCTGCTTTATTTGTTGCTGTACAAGAAAACTAAATGAAACTACAAAAGAATGCAAATTTGTCTCATCTTTCAAACATTTTACAACACAGAGAAGGAATTCACTGTGTTGTGCTAGAGGTTGAAATGTTGAGCTCACTATGGTCATAACTTTTAGGAAGGGACAGACAATAAAACACTTAAAAGGGAGTAAAATCCTACAACCTAAAGAGTATTTTGAGAGATATCATCAAGTCTCAGCTGTATTTACTTCTCTCTTTTGGAGACATTGTTACAAGGTTTGAAAGCTAAGGATAGCACAGGTATTGAGGAAATTGCAAAAAAGCATCACTTTCTTACTTAATGATTTAGAAACAGAGCCAACAAAAGGAATTATTGTCAGAGAAATCTCCACTGTTTTGCCAGAACATGAAGATGCAGACTGTAAAGTATATTGCAATATTTCAAGCATAGCTGACAGTATTATAATAACCAGATCTGACATTACTAAAGACTCATGAAATGTCTGTAAGTGTCTTTTTAATTTTACTGCACAGAAACTGCTTGTCCATCCTGAAGGAATTAATTACTTGCTGGAGATTATAAGAAAAAACCCAAGACTTTGGTGTTTTGTAAGCAGATGTTAACTACAGCAAAACAGAAAATAGAACAAACATGAAAAAAAAAATATCTGGAAATGCAGAATATTCCCATGCATCTTCCTGACACAGCATATGCTGACTCCAACCTAAACTCCCTCCCCCACATTTCATTAGCCACTGCTATTACAGCAATAAAATACTGCAAGTTCAGTGGACATTAGAACTTAGAAACACCACTCAGAACTCATTAGTAACAAATTAGGAATCTCTGTATTTCCCCTGCACTCACCCCTGCTCCCTTGTGCCACGGTGCTGTCAACGGTGCCGTTGAGGCGCACGATGCTGGAAGTGGCTTTGTCGTTCCTGGAGTTCTGGTAATTCAGTTTGGGCAGGCAGTCCCCACTCCCTTTGGTGCTCTCCACTTCAGACACTGCAGACAGAAAAGGACAGAGTTTTGTAGAATCCAGGGAACATCCCTTAAGTCTTAAGTCCCCATTACCTTCTGGACACCTCACACAGGATTAAGTGACATCTTGTTACACCCATCTCACAGGCTCTACACAGAACCCAAAAATCATTCCAAAATATGTGGTGCTTGTGAAGATTAAGACCATCTTTGTTCACTTGCATAGAAGAGGTGTAAGAGTATTTTTCTCCTGCTTTTGCAAGAGCTCAGCTTCACACAAATTTCATTTCCCCCAGGACTACACAGGAGAATCGAAGTAAATGTGAATATTCATATTCAACTCTTTTAGATATGAAACAAAAATTCCATTGCAGGTGATTACCCAAAATAGAGAATTACTTCTCTAAGGGATTTCAGGCAACGTTAGTATTACCAAGCTGTTTTCAAAAGAGCAAAATGTTTTAGCACATCATATTATTATAGACACCCACATTTATCTTAATTATGGCCAAAAGTAATAAATTAGATAGAATTCATTTTTCTGCATCCTCAAAAGCCTTATTAAACATAAATAACTTTGTCTGTAATCTTGCATACATGTTCTCATTATCATGGGTAAGACAACTTTTCAAGAAAATTAAAGAAAAAAAATGCTTCAGTGAAAACACTGAATCAACTTATCTAATTCCGTATTTTCTCAGAGTCTTATATCACTTGACAATGGGATAGTTAACCCAAATAGTAGAAGAAAGTCCACTGAAAAATTTAAACAATTGTATTACTAGGAGAACATTTACTAAGAGAGGTATTTTCCATGAATTTACATGGGAATCTGTAGTGCTTTTACAATTTTACTACACAATCTGATCTTCTATGTTCTTGCATGAAACTGATGCAGCTCAACTGCAGTTGAAGGAAACAAGAGCAGCAGATGCAAAACCTGAAGAAAAAACCCTTCCCATTCTGATGCAGCTCCCAAACTAAGAATTCCACTGAGCTGGATAATTTAGACTTCTCAGACTTGCAAAATTTCAGCTGCTCTCCTCTTACAGGATTTATAAAGAAACCAGACTGATGGAAAAGGCTTTTCTGCAGATTATGCCTATGAGGCAATTTCATTTTTTTAAAAGACAAAAACATTAGGCTATAATTATCATTAAGCCTTTATGCTCCCATTATCACTTATTTGAAACAGGAGAGAAAAAAGAACTGTAATCTTCCAAATGAAACCATCAGACACCCAGAAAATTACACTTAGAGAAAGAACTTGAGGCATAAACTGGCATTATCACACACACTCACTGTGAGGAATCAGCTGTCCCACTTAGCTTTTGCTGGAATCTTTATTTATCCCCAAAGAACCAGATATCTGTATTCACCAGATACGTACAAGAACTGGAGTCACTCTCTCTCTTGTCCTCCTTTTGTTCTTGGATGTCTTCAAGACAAGTTTTCCCTTGCTTGGCTTCTTCTTTGAGTGATGTGTTATTGGCAGTGTCTGAAAGTCCTCCTGTCAGCGCAGGGCAACATCAGAATAAAGGCAGTTATGGTATTTAATAGTGTGACATTGTTCAGGGGAATAAATTGAATACTAACAGTAATTCAAAGGCCTCTTATCAAGAACATTCCAATTAACAGTGAACATTTTACCACCAAAAAAAAAAAAAAACCAACAAAAAAGGATTGGCTTATTACAGTATAAACATTGAAGTGATGCTTTAGAGGATGAAATTAAAGGAGTAATGGGCAACATTTCTTTTTAAATACTAAACTGAAACACTGTTTGACTTTAATTCTGTTGCCTGGCTTATTTGATCAAAAAGTCACATCTTTTCAAGAACTCCAAGGGGCATCTAAACATGGTTTCATTTTAGGGTAAAATGTTTCTCAGTAAGATTAATGTTAGCAGAAATGTTAATGCATGTGATTCTCTTGGTTTTACTCTAGAAAGCACAAAAAAACCCCAAACCAACAATGCAGTGGCAAACATGAGTTTGTCTGCAAAACTAGATTAAAATAAAAACAACCAACATCTCACCCAAACCCCCTGCAAACATTCAAGCCACTTATCTGGTCATTCTCAAGCCAAAACACTGCCCAGGTATAATTAATCTCTCTCCAGGATCAAGATCCAACATAATTGAAAGTTTTTTTTCCCTCTTTTCCCTAAACAGGCTGCACTGAATGGCTACAAATAGGGTAAAAACCTTGTTGCTATGGTAAAGATAAGAAAATATTCTGGAATTTATGGGAGAGTTTTTTGGATTTCCTGAGGAGTCAGCACATATTCCAGCTAAGAGGTTTCATGCAGAGTAATCTTGAAAAATCAGATGATGTCAAAAGCAAATGCTATTAATCATGTAAGTGACAGTTATTTCATTAAGGATTATTTACACTTCCTTAGTTTACATGGTCTGAGTTGCAACCAACATTGCTAAGCTCTTGTACAGTGCTTTGCATGGCTGGCTTTCAATAAAGTGCTTTATCAAGAAGCTCAGCTCCATGAAGAACAGGCAGAAATAAAGCAAAATTGTTCAAGGCCATCCATAAGGTTACTGATAGAGCCAGAAGTAGGACTAGAGTCTCTGGGGTCCAGAGAAATAATCTGGCCATAAGGCCATCATATATGTTCTGTTTGTCAGGGCAAAGATTTATTTGTACACATTTGGAATCACAGAACAGCCCTGGCTGGAAGGACTTTGAAAGTTGAGTCAGATGACCCACATACACTTCTAAAAGTATGTTGGAAAGGTCTTCCAGGGTCAGCCTGAACTAAACTAAACTGCATTGCCTCATTGCATTTACAACGTCCTATCGTGCTTTACTACCAGGAAGTTATAAATACCATGGAAAGTAGTACCTTTAAAAAATATCAATCACAGGCATGGCCATATGACCATGTGATGTTCACATTATCTAAGTCTTTACTGGGGAAAAAAAAGGAAAGAATCCCCAAAATTTAAAACCTCACATATTTTACTTATATTCTGGATAAAAACAAACATGATCATTGAAGGTGGTATGCAGAACCTGCAATCAGTATTGCAAACTCAAGGACTAGTTCCAGTTGCCTCTTAGCTAACATTAAAAAGGGGGAAAATAAAAAAAGCACAGCTGGACAAAAGTTTCTGCCAATTATAAGACTGGTTATTGGACAAACTAGGATAATTAACACAAATTTCAGGTGCATATTTTGTCTCCATTTGTCTCATGAATAGCTGATACAATAAATGAATAGCAGAATATTTCAGATTGAAAGGCAAGAACAAGAGACTGCTTTTTAAAAATTTTGTAGGATCTATTGGGTTTTCTCCTCTACAACAATTTGAATTTCTCAAAAGAAAGACTTTTGAAGTAACTTTCTCAACAGCATGAAAATATATTAAAAAAAAAGATGTGAATACTCTACCAGGAACAGATGTATGTGCAGTGCTTGCTGGTGGCTTTTTCAACGCTTTTTTAAACTGTGCTATTCCCAAGACAACATTTCGTATTTTCATCCAGAGGAAATAGCCACCTCGATTGCTTGAAGGCCAGGTGCTTTCCAAAACTGCCTATTTTAGAAATACCAAAATCAAGTAGTCATCTTCAGGAACACTCAGGTGTGAAAACAGTAGCTCAGATTTCAGACTGAGTTACATTGGCAGTAATACAGTAGAATTCTAAACCTACAAAAGCAAAACTCAGAAAATGATTCAGTTTCGTGTTTCTTCAACTTGCAAGAAATGACAAAAAATCACACCTGAACTGCTCTGTTATTTTTCTCTCTTATTTCTCTGGATAAAAACACATTTTTGTGCCCCCCCCATCCTCTTTAAAGCATACCTTGTTGTAGTAGCCATAGGTGATGGCATTGGGGTCGATGCCAGCCTTTTGCATTTCGAAGAGCACCCTGACTGCCAGCACGGGCTGCCCGTACTGCCCACACAGCTGCATGAGCACCCTGTAGCACACCTGCAAACAAACAGAGCGGTGAGCCCCCAGCACTGCTCCACCCTCACACCCATGACCCTGCTGGCCTTGGGGGCTCTTTTACCTCGTCAGGTGGATCGATTTTTTTGGTGTGCATTTTCTGTAGCACATCATAGGCGGTTCTCAGAGCCCTGACTTTGGAGTGGCAGACTTTCACATAGGCAGGGAGGCAGATGAACCAAAGGCCGTAGCAGTGACGGAGCAAACACCTGGACCACATCTGGGGGATGGAGGAGTACTTCTTTGCAATTTTGTGGGCAGATTTAATTTCCTGGAAAGAAACACAGATTATTTGTGTGTGTTTATATCTACATCACACAAAGCTACCTGTTAAAAACTGAACATGTACCATTTACATCTACAGAGAGTGCAATAGTAATATTAACAATATGATAAAGTGGGAAGGAATATGAAAGCAGTGAGAGTGATATCAAAAGCAGTCACTGTGCAACACTCTACTGCTAAAACCTTGCATTTCTTTAAATCACTATTACTTTGAAAGTTAGAGTCCCTCAAAGCCCTGGGCAGTGAAAAGCTATCAAAAAGTGGATGTGGAAAATTCATGGAGAACAGGATGAAGAAAGGGGAAGGGACAGGGACAGCACAGCAAGCAACAATCTGTACAAGGGGAGCTTGGAGGATATGGTGCAGGCAAGGAGCATAGCCAAAGAACAATGAACACAGTGACCCTACAGTCACCAGATCAGTGAAGAACTGAAGAACCATCAGGCTCCAGCCACTGCCAGTCAGGCTTCACAGCCAAACCAAGCTGTCCCCTTCCAAAGCACCTCACACTCCAAGAACACCAGCAAGTACCTGTTTAGTTCTTCTGAACATTGGAGATGGGCTGTTGGGACTACTGGCTTTAGAGGAGAGTTTGTTATTTGGTGCTGTGAGAAACACTTCGGGTCGTTCAAACAATTCTAGCTTTAACACTGGAAATCCATTATAGCTGTAAGAGAAATGTGTCAATTCTGGTAAGTCAGCCCCAAAGCAAACAAGTCACATAATAGCAAAGGAAATCAACTACACACTTGCACCAGAGGCTTCTCAGGAAACAAACACAAAAGTAAACCTTGAATGACATTGCTGACAAAGTGGTTCACTAATCCCTCAGCATAAGTTCATATGCCTGCACAAACAATCTCAACCTGTTATTCAGGTGAGCAACTTAAACTGATAAATGTATTTACTGTCATAGCATTTTCTTTAATTAATGTGTCAAATGCATTAGTATTGATTCTAGTTAATAAAAGAAAATAATCTGTGTGGCTTAGTCCCCAGAGAGCATCACATGACTGAGGTTTATGAAAATCAATAGGAACAATATCAAACTATCTCCAAGATTAAATCAGATTAGATATAAAAATATCTCTCAGAATTAATGAAGAGATCAACAAACTCATCTGACATAATTACTAAATTAGTAACACTAGTTTTCAGTGATTCTTTCATATGTATCCTCTCTTTCCAAAGAGTATCTGCAGTTTGTATCATTATCAGTAATAGCAAACTAGCTAAAACAATAATATTTTAATATATAATAACAATAAGCTATAATATAGTAATAGCAGTAACAACAGACTGAGTCCACTAATTTCAACTTTAGGCTTAAAAGGTGTCAACAGCCAGCACAATGTAATGTGATCACTTTATTAATGTGACCAGCTTTATTAAGTATTATTGGTTCTGTGAGTACACACACAAAATTACAACTTCAAAAGAACTGTGCAGCAGCCATTTCACACACACCTTTTACTTGAGCAACATAAAGGGACAGGAAAAATCTGTACCTCCTGACTCTCACAAGAACCCAAAAATTAAACTCTACAGGGGCAGCTGTTAGGATTTTGGCTGGCATCCTGCTGTGTCCTTGGGCTACCTGTATTGTAGAGGGTGCTCTTCCCCATTTGGCAGATGAGGGATCTCAGGGGGTGTTATGAAAACTGTGTGCTCACTCTTGTAGGACTCATCCAGCTCTATAAGTCGTGTCTCCCCAGTTTTGTCCATATCTACCTGGAGGAGGAAGTTAAAAGAAAAAGTAGTTACCAGGGGCATTGTATTTTCTGCTGTTAACAGCTGTATGATCAACAGCACAGAGTCTGCATTAGCTTCAAAGAACAGCATCTTAAAAAAAATGCAAGGACACTTTGCAAAGTTGTAACGACAATAATAAGTGTTGCATTGGTTTTGTGAACTTCACCCTAACCCAATAATCAGTGTTTAATGGTATAGCCTGAATTGTCTGTTTTCAGGTAAATATTTTAAGTAGTATGTAGAGATTAATCCTTCTGAACACAACCATTTCTAGAACTATGTTTCCAACTGCAGCAGTAAGTTGAAATTTATTTTTAAATATAAAAATAAGAGCTATTTAACCACAGAAAACAATACCAAGCTTTTTCAAATTGTCTGATGCATACAGAAGGTACTAACAGCAGCATCCACAACTGCAGGCACTTACACGGCACTTAATGTCTTGATAGTTTGCAGAGACTGCAGAAATACACATGCGCTCCAAGAGAATGGAATATAAATGTGTGACCTTGCTGAAGTTAAAGGGAGACAGGCATAGCTTTGTTTTTCTAATTTAAATTATTTAAATGGCAACCAAATGACAGCCAAATGGTAAAATACTTCAAAGAAATGAATAAGCAACCTGTGGAACCCAAGAATGCATGTTTTTTATGCCTTAAGAGTTTGGCAACAGAGAGTTAATGTCTAAAAAGAAGCATATTCCACAGTTCTCTCCCTCCAGTGAGGTGCAAATATATCAAGCAGTTTCAGTAAAATTCTTGAATATTTAAAGTTTGATAAACATACAAAGAGGTGTCCTTAATTACACATTTTGCTGCATGAGACAGATGGAAAGCATTAGCAAATTGAACCAGCCAAGTAGTAAGAACATATGGCTCCTGAGGAGCAGCAGTAAACGAAACCTTACTTGCAATTTAAATACTTCTAAGGATGTAAAAATCCCACAACTATAAGTTTTACCAATGAAATATAATAAAGCCAGTAGCTTAAATGTGTGTCGAATTGAAGTAATTTTTGAATTCCTGGAAAAATGAAAACTTGTGAGACAATTCCACTGTATCTTTCAGTTGACAAAATGGGTAATCAATTACAATCTGCTGCTGCTGTCTAAGACCAAATAACACAGAAGAGATTACTCTTCATCTTAAACTATTCTCATAAATTATTCAAGGCAGGATTAGTTGATATTTTATAGATAACTAATTTCACAGTACATAAAATCTGTCTCAAGCCAGTAGTCTGTAAACTACCCAGAGGAAACCACTGTATCACCTTTCAACTCATGACATCACTGTCTCATCCAAACCCCTGTCAGGTACCGGTTCACCTAATAAAAGACTGAAATATAAATATTGGCTTTACTGGAACAATTCAGTTTTGATCTCTGGTCCTGGCTACAGCTCCAGTTGGTACAGCAGTCCATATGCTTCCATATTTTGACCCTGTACATTACTGGTAAGAACAGTATCAGAAATAAGGACAAATCAGGGAGGAGAAGCAGGAAGAGATGAGGCAAATATTTCGTTGTTCAAAGAAATCCTACACAGGAACCTGCTTCCTCATGTCAGTGAATATCCAGTCTCACAAGCAATTCTAAAGCCATGGCAAATCCCAAAAGCATTGCAATGCCAGTGCCTCAGTTTCCCCACTCTTATCCCTGGCACAGAAGCAGCTGTCCCATTAATAAACCTGAATAAAATCCTCACTGCCAGTAATGGAAGTTGGAGAAGTGTACATGCATTCTGGAAAATTTGTTCTCACCAAACTGTCATGAGCATTTTTTTATAGTGGAAAGAAGCTGTCCAGGGCATCAAGCAGCAAAATACCTGGCACTAGAACAGACAAGTCTCTGTTTCAGCTGTATAAATGGCTACTTAACCTTTTCTAAAAGGTGAAAGCTCCAACAGCTCCACAGATTATGTGCAGTCTCACAGTGACATCAGCAACCTAAGCATGACTTTTATTGAAAGAGATGTCTGAGTTCCCAGACAAGATAACTTTAGTTTAGGGCATCAACTTCAGCACCCTCATAAACCATTCTATAAAATGAAATGCAAGAGATAGAATTTGACACTTACACAGTCATTGCATTCTGAATAAACACCCTTTTTAACATCAGCCAGAGAACTAAACTGCAGCACAGAGGAAACCAAGTGCTGCTCAGCAGTTCAATCACTGGGGTCTATTTCTGTCTAGGAGAGCTCCTGCTTCATGCACAAACTGGCACAAGACAAAGCAAGCACTACATGTTAAAAGGTTTCTAACAGAGCTATGGGATTGACTCAGCATTACAGAAACGTTTGTAATTAATTCAAGTTATAAGCCACGGATACCTGCAAGTCATGCTATAGAACTGGGAAGCAGAGTTTTGAAAACTGTTAGTACTAAAATATTGAGACTAGCAAAACCTAATAAAGAGCATTAAATATCATTGTACCATGCTTTTATATTTCTCTCAAACATCACTATTTTCAGACTTCTTTTCAAAACAGCTCCTTTCAGCTCTTCTGCACATTCGTGGAAAAAACAGTCATAAATAGGAACTGTAAATACCAGTTATCAGTCTTCAGGATTAATTCCCATGGAACAGACAGCAGGTAACCTACTTTCCAGGAAACCCCAGACAACTGCACCCTGCTTAAACAGCAGTGTCCCAGAGCAGAGTGGTACAGGTAGCCACTAAGATGACACTGAGGTGTGGAATTTCTTATAATATTCATAGAAATAGGGATGTAAAATTCTGGGATTCAGTTCAGTCCTTCTTGCACTTTTTTCAGGCCAGTATTTCAGAAGTTTACATACCAGTGAAAATTGGCACCTCTAATTTGTTCTCATGATGTTTTATTTACATTCAAGAATTTGAAGTAAAAAATTGAATGAAG
Organism: Brachypodius melanocephalos; assembly: GCA_013398615.1. Taxonomy (NCBI): domain Eukaryota; kingdom Metazoa; phylum Chordata; class Aves; order Passeriformes; family Pycnonotidae; genus Brachypodius; species Brachypodius melanocephalos. Next base: position 1,245,789 of record VZSR01003798.1, on the reverse strand, counting down.
CCCAACAAAAATGGTAAACGAAGGCTAAAATTATGAGGAAAGCGAAAAACCAGTTGCATTTCAAATATATTCTGGCTGTACTTCATCAGAGAAGGCAGACAACAGAAGTGAAACACTGTATGCACACCCAGACTTGCTTACTTTATCCACACAGTCATCAAAGAAGGCAAGGCTGGCATCCTTGTCACTGACAAAAGAACATTCCTCAATGAAGCGAATGAACATCTGGGTTTTGGTCATCAGGGTGTAGAACTTCTGATGGGAACGGTCTCTGCTCTTCAGGAACCCTGCAAAGTGCAATCAGCTGGTCTGTCAGAATGCCCAGAATGGAAAAGCCCTCACCAGAACTCAGTGTAGGTTCTATTTATTGCAAAAAGCTTCCTGCAATCTTTGCCATTACTGTGCAATTTTGTCTGCACTTACATCTCCCCCATCATTTACAACACTAACACGCAAATGTTTTTATTCTGTAGATAAAAGAGAATAAAAAATAATAAATTAACACACACAAAACAAGTTTATAACTTTTCACCTTGTAGTTCAAAAAGAGAACTTGCATCTGTGGCTGTTTCAGAGGGTGCCTCTGTTATTGGCCTGAGATAAGACCTGTAACCTTTCAGGATTGAAGCCATGAAACAGAGAAATGCTTCCTGGATCTCCAAATCTATCAGATGCAATTTCTTCCCAGAATTAAAATCATAATCATTCATTGCCAATTCCATTAATGCATCTTCTCTTGGTCGCTGTTGCACTGTGAACAAAACAACATTACAGTGTTTTACTTTTTTCCCCCTTCCCATATTGACCAAAAATATTCTCTTTATCTTACTAGATTCAGTGATTACTGAACTCCATTACATTTAAATAGGTTAAAATATACCCAAATTCAATCAGGACAGGTCCTGGCCTACTCTTTGCTTTGCTTTCCTATTCCCTTCTCCTAGAAACTCTGCTCTGTTTTTTGTATGAGGCTACCATTAATAGGAAAGGATATCTAGTAAGTACTGCCCTCATATATATGTGAAATCTCCTCTATCCCAAAAGTCCCCACATAGCTTCTAATCTCTGGATTCAGAGCACAGATTTTTCCCATTCTGTAAAAAGAAATGTTTAGTGGAACTGGTAACTTTGGAACATATTTAATTTGCTACGTTTATGTTTTTGTGGCACACTGTGCTCATGTAAGTTTACTATGTACTTTCCCACTCACATTCTGCCAGTTGCTGATATAAAGTATTTAAAGTGTTCATCAGATTTTTACAAGGTTTCTTTGGTAAGATCTTCCATGCAATAGCTTTCTTATCTCCAGTTCTGGAAAGGAAAAAAAAAAATAAGCATACACTGGAATGTGTTCAGAGGATGTTCCATCCCATCGGAGAAAGGTTTCACTCCATTAAAACTGGACTGAGAAGGATTGCAAAGCAACTAACAAAGTCAAATTTGATTTACTGTGGGGAGATCTGATCAGAGCCATCCAACCCATGCTCCATATTTCAGGGTGATGATTGCATTGCCACACTCTTCAGCACTGAAATCAATCCAGTTACAACTCACCAGAGACGGATTAATGGTATTAAGCACCTGTTATTGCACCAGCAACCACCACTCATGCCATGTTCTGGGCTCTAATTACTTAAGTAATTAATTACATGCTCTAAAAACTGGCATGGAGAGAAGGAAAATAAATTGAAAGAACAACTAGAATACCCCTCCAAGCTCTGCCAAAAAGCCGGTTTTTGCTTTTGAAAACAGAAAGCAGAAAAAAAATTAACAGAGAAGAAAAACTGTTGATGCAAACTTACTGAGAAATTGTGTTGGTGTCCAGGTCAACACAGCTGACATCGGGTGGGGGGTCATAGAGATCGAAGTATCTGGAGTCAATTCCCACTATGAAGGGGCACGGGGCACTCAGCACATCTGCCAGTGCCAAGGGACAGAGAGGAATATAGGGGCAAGGCCAATGGAAGGGAAATATCATCTTGGAAAACATGCAGAGACAAAAACACAGGTTAAACATGTGCAAGAACAACCTATGCAAGAATAAACCACACTTCACTAACTTCAAAATGATTTAACATGGCAGATTGTTATTACTGAGAATCTAGATGTAGATTATTAATTAAAAAACACATTAATTTCTCTAAAATTCAATTTGTAGGAAAAACACCTTCAGAATCAGATTTCACATAGCAGAGGCAGCAAACAATACTAAGTGATGATAGGCAGGGAAAATCATGCATTTAAAATTCCAGAGGAATAGATACAGTGCTAATTGAGAAAATCAGGAACTCTTCTTTAATGCACTGTGATGATCAAACACTTACTTACAATATTTACACAAAGAATCAACAACAATTTATCTTCTATCTTCATAGGATATCACCGCAACAGTAATTTTTTCTCTCTAGTAATCTTTATTTTAATTCTTATTTTTAAGCAACCTTTAAGTTGAACAGCACTAACACTAAATCTAGATTTTATCTCAGAAGGATTCTTTCAGTCCTTTTATAGGTGTATGACTAAAAGCTGGTACTTACAGAGACCAAAGCCTCTGTCACACTTGTGAGGACAGAAGGTCGCAACGAGTGGATGAGGATTTTATGTTCTGTCACAGCAAACACCAGCAGAGTTACTGCATTTTCAGGTCCTAAATTCTGAAGTAGTGTAGAAAACTTGCCACCGCTGTTACAGGACATAAACACACCAGCGAGTTACAAGGGACGGTAAAAAAAAAGAAATGTTCAATAATAAAATAAATGGAAATCTGCAAATCTTTCTTTTGGAAAGGATTATTTGGTAGAATACTTGGTACGCTTCACTGTCCAGTGAGGAATAGTTATTTCCCAACAGTAACCATGATTCCTCGAGACTTGACTCAGTCTAGACTATTTCCAGGACACAGGCATGACAATTTTTCTTTTTGAGAAGCAATTTACAGGGAGAAAACATGTGTTTCTTTAATCAGTCTCCTGGACTGAGACATCGAAGTCAAGACAGTAATAAAACTCCTTCAACTCCCTTCCAAAACAAAAAACTGAACTATTTGGGAGCCCAGGGATCAACCCCTAGAAAGGGGATCTAATAATCTATATTCTTCCTCAAGAACTACTAAAATGATTTAAAACCCCCTCCAAATACATTGTTAATTAAGTGTGTATCCTTGACGGGGTGCAGGTCTAATCACATGAATAAACTTCAGATCCACCAGTTTCCAAAGGCACCAGACAAGGTGCAAATCAAAATACCAAATCTTTTCCACAACAAATCAGAATACATCTCACAATTAGCAAGATACTGCTACTTGCCTCAGTGGGAGCGGTGATGACACAGGCTGGCTAAGAATCAGGTTATCGTGTGGAGATAGCTGGGGAAAGATTTTAAAAGACATGGTTTTTATTCTGAACTTTGGAAATATTTCTTAGAAATTACACAACTGTAATAAAGAACACTTAAAAATAATTCAAATTAAGCTGAATCTTGTATACCCCAGTTGTGTATCACTCTAAGAAGTGCTGTGCAATGATATGCATCAGGATCTTTTAGTAAAAACTGGGCAAAGCATGATCTTCCTTTCTTGGCCAGAACTGAATACATTGCATATTCATAAAGAAGACTTTAAACTAGCTAATGCTGCAAAAATTTGAATATATTAACTGCTGAAAAATGAAGCCTTCTGTACTTTAAGAGCTGTGAGAACCCATAGTTCATACACAGCTTTCAGGAGCTGGGGGGAATTCTTTCTGGATTTAGGGGTAAAGAGAGGAATAAAAATTCATAAAGGGGAGAGATGGCAGGTCATAATGTAAAGCTATATTTTCTTAGAAGACATGAGAACGAGGCTCTTGGATGGTAGAAACTGCTCAGCTCTGATAGAATCTTTAAAATTTGCATTAGCTGAAGATGCAAGAAGATCCTATTAAATCACATTTCTTTCTTACAGTGACATGGCGTCATGCAAATCATTCACATATTCAGCATGAACAGGAAAATTCAGGTAAGTACAAGAACAGCAATAAACAATCAGTTTATCAAATCCCAGCTGATGTTTTCAGCCATGGTAAATCCAGGGTAACAAGATACAAGCTGGCTTAATCCTGCCTGCATTTTCTGTTGTATAAAAGCAGTAGTAACTCAGCCACAGCAACTTGTACAACTGAGCTGCAAGTTCAGCCCATTTTTAGTAACATTTCAGGTTTGAGTGTCCTTCACCTTAGACCCACTGCAGGTGACCAGGTAATAGAAGTCAGAAGACAAGACTGATGACTTAGAAACACAAAGTCACCTAATGCTGTGCCTGGAGACCCACCAAGCACGGGGAATTAAGGAGAGTCTGCAATGCTGTTTCCCTGCACGTCTCACATCTCACTGCCCTGACAAATGTGGATGGCCACACCACAGGCTGGATTTGTCAAGTAAGTCACCTTGGGACCACCAGCACCATTAGCTTGTGCAGTGGAAGAATTCAGAGGATTCATTTTTTCAGCCTGAGGCAAACGTTCATAAACCACCCTCTGAAAGGAAGCATCAGCCTGGTGTCCTCTGACTTCTGTGCTTCAGCAAAAGCACATAAACACAATTAAGCATCTATTCAAGGGGCACATCTCCCTCAGGCAGAAGGGGCACTTATTACCCCCAGTCCCCAGAGGGGAGATACATTACTCCACATGCTCTTGAAGTTTGCAGGTGGTGATGCATTAGCACAGCAATCTCTGTGCAATGAGGGATGTAGGACACAGAGTCCAGCAGATCTCAGGTCAGAAGGAACCCATCAACACTGGCAGCTGGAAGCTGGCAAATGGGAACATTCCAGAGCCTTTTACTAATGGCTATCATTGCTTTGAGACTTAAAAGTTTAATTGCTTAGCAAAAGACTACCACATTTTCAATTAGCAGGCTTCAGAGAGCAGTGGAATCCTGAAAGTTTGCCATTTTCAATGCAGGCATTTCCCACACTAATTCTGAGGGAAAGTCTAAGGTACAAAATCAACTGTGATTTTATTCAGTGTAGTTTCAAACACAGCTTAAGTCCCTGGGAGCAGCTGGAAAGAAGAATTTATTCACAGATCTCAATTACCACTGCCTACTGTAAAAGCACTGTTTTCTCCATCTGTACTATCAGCTCCTAAAGCTGTACTAATCTAATGCACAAAACATTTTGAAAAGAAGGTATAACAGACATAATTTTCACATCACTTGTATCTAAATCTTCAGACTTCGTTCCAGGATATAAACCCATACATTGACAAAATTCCCTAAAATTTCAGACTAAAACCATTAAATGCTTTTCTGTGAACTCAATTACTATCTCTGTAAATAAGTGTTTAGTGTTTCCTAGAACAAATATTTTATTGAATATAAACAAAGAAACCCCTCAAATAAGAAGCAAAAATGCTGGGTTTTGAATTGAACTTTAAAATCTTAAGGAAAGGGACAGAAGTGCCAGATAGAGTTTGAGTATAACTGTTCTCTAATCCCTTTCCAGTAACAGTAATAAATATCACTCCTTTAGAATACACTAAAGAGGATCTTCAATATTCAGCACATGCTATAAAGACATAACCCAGGATGGTATTTGCTCTGAAAGACTTCACAACCATATGGGCTACACAATTAAGGCTCAGAACTGCACAGGGCTCTCCATATTTTATGTTATACAAGTAGTAACAGAGAATAGCATCATTTTGTAACTATTGAATCAAAACCACAATTGGTAGAAAACTGTGACTGCACAGAGCTCTCTTTTCTCTGCAATAAAAATTTTAACAGGCCTCTACCTATTTCACCTCTTTAGGAGGAAATAAAAGGATTTAGTAACACTTCAGAAGTCCTCGAGACCAGGATTTTTTCTCTGCTACCAACAGGGCTGAAATTTCAAAGAGCAGGTAGCAATTCCTGTAATTATTTCACTCCCCCACAGCCCTGCAGGTAGCACAGAGCAAGGGCCAGCTTTGATAAAGGGGCTGTTACTGGGTGTGGCTCTTGCAGCTCTCCCTGAGAGCACAAAGCCCTTTGGGAAGAGGGGCAATCATGGATACACATTTCACATCTGCTTTTAGTTTTATTTATTTATTTTACGCTCAGCCTTCATACAGTAGCAAGAAGAAAACAGTTCAAAAGCTGTTGCAAAAGTCAGACCAGATGCTGACTTGGAGTAATTTTTCATTCATTTTCTTCCATATACTCTGAAAAAAAATTAAGTCCTAAGCTCACTAAACAGCTTCTTGTAATAACTCACTAAAGTCATTAACTACATCAGAAACAGAATTTTTACAGATTTCTCACATTACATGTAGGAATTTAGGAAAAAGAAATCCTGAACAAAACCAATTTGAGCACAAAAATTATGTTTTCCATTTATGAACCTGTTTTATCTTCGCCTTAGATTCAGTTATTAAAGAAAATGACACTTACCTGCACTAAAATTCTTGGCCTCTGAGGGGATGGGAAAGGTACTTTATGCATGAAATGAGAAATGTGTCTAGAGGAAAAGAAAAATACTGATTTAGTAGAAATTAAGCTTAAACTACTTTACCTCAAGACAAAATTTTTGACAGTAAGAGAAGTTATTGTATAAAAATGGCACATACTTATTCAGAAAACACAGCAAAAAATCCCAGCACCTAAACCCTATTGGGGTATTCTGACCTTGAAAACCTATTTTTCTACTGGTCACAAGAAAATGGGAGGGCAGATTCTCTTTCAGAATACAAACTCTTTGTGAGTTTGAAAAATTACAAGGAGATTTTTTTTCATTTGTAAAGAGAAATATTGATGTTTGAACGTCACATTTTAAAATCCTGCTTCTGACAGAGTTTGAAATAGCATTAAACCTCAGAGACTAGAACTGGTTAGTTGTAAAAAGTATTCATGGCTGAATATCAAGGAGAATCATTAAGCTCATCCATTTTCTTCAGTTCTAAATACAAAATGTTATATAAAATTGCTGATGAAAAAGCTTTAACATTTTCTCACATGCTACAAATACAGAAAAATGTTTTTAGAATTTGACAAAGTTCTCGGTTTCATGAATTCACTAGACTTACACAAGTTCTAGAAGTATAATTCTACACAATAGACACCTTCACTTTAAAAGAAGCTACATGGGGTCAGTAAAAACCCATGAGAAATCGGAATTCCATCCTAAACTCTACCTTACAGCACATACTGTACCAGAATTTCTACAAATGTTACCAGTATTATAACACAGGCAACTCTATTTGGAAGAAATTCAGATAAGCCCACAAAGAAGCATTGATTTGAGTTTTATTTTATGACCAGTGTATGAAGATAGTGGCCAAAGTATGGAATATGTCACACGACAAGGGAAAACTGCTGTTTGCAGCAGCTGGGCAGACTGAAAATGTTCAGGAACATGTGTGACAGACCAATCATCATCATTAAAACAGCCAAAGGATGTAGGCTGGATGGTACATTAGAATCCTGTATTTAAATTTTCCACAATAAATCAACCAGTTTACAAATCACGGAAATCAGAATAAATCCATAAAGTCCAAATTGATAAAGCATTTCTCATACCTACTTATTTTATTAATTCTCAAAAGTTAAAACACCAAGCCCCTGAGCTTAAAAACAAAACAAATACATATATATAAATTTATCATTGGAAGCTTACACTATCAGAATTTTCAAACAACTTCAGTGATGGGAATTATGGTAATAATGAAAAGGATAAACAATCACCAGAAATACTTAATGCACAAAGTCAAAGTCTCCTGAAAGTTAATATTTAAGTTGAAGCAGGAAAAAACTGATGTGTAATAAAACAGAAAAGTAAATAGTGCATTTGAAATTTGCTGCATGAAAAGATTACATTATCCTAGAAACGTTACGTGGTATTACATAGCAATTACAGGTATCAACCATTTCTTGGTGTAAGGATTTCCTCTGCATTTTACAATGTGAAATCCTTTGTGTGAGAAAGAAATTAAGTTTATTTATCACAAATAGAAGATAATTACTAGTGCGAAATATTCAATCTGCTTTATCATCTCTCATTACACTACAAATCGGAATTTGAAAAAATGCAAATCTACTCATTTAATTCTCCTAACCTGACGTGTGCAAGACTAAGAAAGGATTTATAATCTTGCTCTTTCTAATCACTATGGCTAAAGGGTGCAAAGCTAATTAAAACAGCTTTCAGGGACCTTTGCAGGCACTTAAATCACAAATAAAAATCTAGACTTTTTCAGGAAGTAGGTAAATATACATTTATCAAAGGAGAAAAGTGTAGCCATCATATTTAATGTTTGATGAGTAAAGTAAAAATGATGTTGCAGGAAATTTAGAACCAAAAAAAAATCCCCCTTCTTATCAACTGAAATTATTCTTATGAATTTTGGAAATTACTTACTTCTCAATGGGGAGGACATGTGGCCCAGAAATGGAGTAACGATACAGAAAGGTGAGAAACTTCTTGAAAGCATCAAAGAAAGGCCAGTGAGACAGCAGACAGATGCATTTATTGGTCTGCACTGTTCTGCACATGTCTTTTCCCTCAACAGCAGCTGCTAATCCCAGCTGAGATTTTTGTTTCTCTGTGAGGTTCTCTTCAGGATACAGTTCATAAAACTGAATAGCAGCACCATATACCTGCAAACACATTGTGGATGTCAAGTCAGTAATTTTGCCTTGATCTTCAAAGCAATCTAAGAAATTCCAAACACACAGAGAATCAAGTCTGTGTTACTGTTTGAAAAGGTACATGAATGCATCATCTTTTGAAGCAATCCACTCTGGAATATTCTTATGGCTGTGAAAATCCAGACTGTCTATTATTTATGTAAAACACTTAATGTCATATGAGAAAGAGTAATTTACAAAACAATTTGTTGGAGAGAAAAATAATGATTCTAAAGAGTACAACTGCAGTCAACTGCTCCTCCAATTGCCTTTAAAGCTATTTTTGGAATCCCTGATACACAACTCACAGCCACCTCCCCTGACATCCAATTTACTTTTTAGAACAAGTATGTACATGCAAGGTCGTTTCCATGCTTGCAATAAAAACAGCATTACTGGCATGTATATGCAGGTCAATTCTACAGCTCTCCAGTTTCACAGGCTATCAGGAAAGCAGAAGAGCTCAGGTGTTCGATCAACTGAAACTACTGCAAGTCACTGTTCAAAGCAGGCTTGGAATCCAGCCCAAGAGAATAGATTCAAGCTTATCTATGGAAACATTCATTATCATCATCCTGAACAGATAAACAACCGATTTTTTTCAATTAAATTAATAACTTTTTTTTTAAGGTTTCAAAATACCTTTTCTGCAGAAGCTCCAGTTAGTACAAATGTAGAAAAAACTGGGAGAGGGTATTTGCTGTTAGATGGCCAACATTCAATCGTTGCACCCATAGGGAGACAAAAAAGAGGCACAGATTCTGGTAATGGGAATGATTCATAATCTTCTTCGGGATATCTGCATATTAAACCTATAAATAGAACAAGCAAAGAGGCAGTTATAGGAAAGCCAGCAGAAACAGGTTTGTAATAGCTCATTCCATAAAATAATTGCCAGAAAATCCATATATGAGCACACAGTAACTTCAGAAGATGAGGGAAGGTGTAAATGATCAGGCACAGGGAATAGCTGGAAGGGGCAGACACTCCCATGACCAAGGAGAAATCACCTGACTAAAGCATTACACTGAAATCCTACCGTCTGTTCTAGAAACTATTCATAACTGATTTATCTTTTCCTGTTTTCAGGCTGTGTGCCTCTCACCTGTTATTATACAATAGTTCACATTCATCACAAGTATGAGCAAAGATTTAAAATCTAGTTTAAAAAAAGGTAATGTGAATAATTGAGAAATAAGACTGATGCTTTTAACAATGACACCAATTAATTCTGGCCAACAAATATTCCTTGAAAAATATATGTTACATAGCTTTTTTAATACCAATAGAACCAAATCAATTATGCTGATCCACCTCAGCTGAGGACTCAGCTCTTCTGCTGTCAGGCCAATGCGTTTAGATTTATTCTAAACACAGCTGTAAACCACCAAGATCTGAAGCAGAGGCTTCTAGCCCACAGATCCTCAGTTACATCAGAGGCTGTAGCAATCCATCCTGTCTGATTGCCAGCCCAGGGGACTCCACACTGACAACAGATACCACATGAAAGGATGTAGGATTTCTCTCTGTTAGACAATCACTATGCACTTTTCTAACAGAAAGAGGAATATTAATAAGCAATAAAAACGTGTAACCAAAAAGGGCAGTGGATCTCCTCATGCCAAGAATCAAAATTTTGTGCAAGCTACCACCAGATGTGGGGCCTTTTAAAATTTTTGTTTACAAATCTACTGTCCACCTTTTAGTACATGCTGAACTCCTATTTACAGAGAGCAGCCTCTAAAAGGGATGTAAGTGGATTAGAGCTTAAGTGTGAATCATGCTCATGAGTTGTATGCCAAACAAAATCAGGCTTTAAAAAAAAAAGCCAACAACAAACACAAAGCCAACACGTTTCATCAGTCATAGCAAATCTAATTCTGTCTTATAAATAAAACAATAAAATAAAGATGATACACGAGCCAAAAATACTTAAAGAGCTCAGTGCCAATGATGCTCGAGGCAGTGTGGATGTCTGCAGGATTCTTCAAAACATTTCTTAAAGAAAGTGATCGTGAAAATGCATCAAATCATTTCTGTGGTATTTTCTGCATATACACACACACATCCTTAAGAGACAGTTACCAGGAACACAAACAGAGGTGGGAGACACCCAGGTTTGTAGACACCTATCAAAACACAGCTGAGTTTCCCAATTAAACGTGAATTTTAAAATAGCAAGGTCATGATACTCAGTTCTAAGGCCTCTTTTCTGACATGATTTTAAAAGAATTCTTTAGGTCCTTTTTGGAGAACGGCAAGATAGCGTAAATTCTTTAGTACAAAATGTATTACATTACAAATGAACATGGACATCCTGAATTGAAGATAAAACAAGCTACACAGTAGTTACATACCAGCTTTATAAGATATGGTGTTGGTTTTTGCCACAGACTTTTTGTAACATAAATAAACTGCTGAGCCCCACTGTAAAAGAAAAGAAGTTATTGGATTAAGTGATCAAGTATAACAAATGGACATCACAGAATATAATTAATAATTTTAAGTATTTAAATTCTCAATTTCTGGACATGAGAATAAAGACCAGGGAAGCCATGGAACAGAAAAGAGCAGCATCCATAGGGGGAACACAGAGCTTTTACAGAAGGAAGAAAAGTGTAACAACTTCCATAAGACAGCACTCCCATAACCCAGTCAATATAGGGACTAGCAGAACTGAAAAATCCATTGGTTAATGCCTACAGGCATTTATTTAAAAACAAGCACAAATCAATTCCCATGATCTTTTTTACACGATCCCACTTGCAGAGCAGTCAGCATCCTCCGCAGCACACTGAATTCTGAGGACCCTGCAAGAGCCAGCAAACAAGACTGCAGATTTAACCAGGAAACACCTAAATATTCAGTTCTGCAAATCAAACTGCTGTGAAACCTGTGTATTTTAGCAGCTCAGTCTTTGGAATCACATTAAACATTTAAATGTGCTTACAGTCAACAGATTCCAGCATCACTCACATACAACTTTCTTTAAATAAGAAGTTTGTGAAACTACTGAGGAGAAAAACATTTATTAAAAAGCATCATAGGTAAAGGGAGGAGTTGGTAAATAAAACAGAAGCTTGTTGCAAGATAAGGAATTCCCACAACAGTAAAAGCAGTGTCAGAAACAGCCACATTTGTAAAACCTTCAGTTACACACAAGTACACAAAGTTCTAAAGGACCAATCCCAAAATGCTGGAGTCAGCACTAAAAAAACCCAAACATTTGCTCCAAGGCTTCCAGAAAGACTTTGTTCCAAGTAGGAACAAAGGAATGCAATCCTCCAACTCTTCTAATATTTGATTTATCTTTGGAGACCTCTCATGAAGATTTTTCACCAGGTACTCCAAGCGCTGCTACAAGTACTCCACAAATACCACGTCAGTGAGTATCAAGTGTTCAAAGCCCAGGTTTTGAATCTCACCATGCTGTTATTCAGATTCTTGTCCACCTTGCAGAAGGTGTGTGGAGGAGTCTCTCCTTTGCTGGGAATGATGATGCAGATGTCTGTGACAGCCAGGGTGTTCTGGGTCATGTTCTCGGAGGCCCTGCGGTAGGTGATGTACACCCGCTGGGATGAGGCGTTGCCGCTGATGTTGGCAGGCCGCCCATACGGGGTGCTCTGAATGATTTCACAGCCTTGCTTTACTCTTTCTTTCCCATCATATAAAACCCTAGTTAAAAGGGGATGGGAAAAAGTCAGAGAGCACGTTTTTAAAAACACTTTGAGTTTTAATCACAGCTCTTGTCTCATCTCTGAGCAAAACACTTTTACGGACAAGTTCAGGTCACGTTATCTCCAGCTGTATTCTAACAGAAAAGCTTCATGATGAAACTATACTGGTTTTCCTTGTATATAATTGCTTTTAAGCGTTTTGTTTACTGCTAAATAGTGTTATTTTCAGTTCTATTAAAGATTCATTGCCTGATCCTAAGAATGTCATGTAACTTATCTCTTTCCAATCTGTATTAAATAGGTTAAGCATCTTATCCCAATCTAAACATATACACTAAAAATTATAAATGGCTTTGAAAACTCCAAAACGGGAAGGATTAAACTTGTCATTAAAATCCACCCAGCATGCATTTTCCCCTTCCATACTGGGTTATAGTATGCTCAAGTCAACAATTACCTTCCTGTTTAGAGTTTTGCCTTGTATTTAACAAGTATGGCATTTCCGTAAACCTGCCTTATCTGCTCCTTAGTTAAATAGAACTGTGAAAATCACCCACTGGAACAGGGAAAGCACTCACCCCAAATCAGTAAGTGGAGGCTTATCCCTCCCCCTGCGATAACAAAGGTACATCTGCGGTCCTACGAGGCTGCCGTTATTGAGATCAGCAGACAGGCCCGAGGGAGTAACATCTATGCATTTATAGCCCTGAGGAACCTCCTCCCCCAGGGATTTATTAAGGACTGTCACGTCTGTGATGGGTTCTTTTGGTTTGGCGATTTTGTGGCAGGCATCGTTGAAGTGGATCTCCTGCTCCAGCGGCTTTGAGATATCCGTCAGTCCTGCGACAACAAAGTAATCAGCAACACGGGCCCCTTTGTCTTCCATTTTCCATCACAAGGTGTTACAGCTTCTAAGAAAGAAATACAGGTCAGAAATGATAAAATTACGGTTATTATTAAAACCAGAAAATCATAGCCTGCAAATAAAGAAAATGCTTTCTGCTCTCGCATGGAACATTGAGAAATGGGCTAAAAATGTTTTTGCAAGTCACCCATATGCGCTGGAATCTTGTTAGGGTAGCTTCAGGAAGTTTACTGTCATCAAGTTCCAAACTTTTTAAACCAGACAAGCTATTCAAGACTCCCTTTTGTTGAATTAAGCTGTTTGGGTGCAAAATTTTATTGCGAGAGAAACTGTTACCACACAGGAGTTTCAAGAGATTGCTGAGATTCAGAAACTGAACAACCAGAATTTAAAACAGTTTGAATGGCTGGTACAAGACTTCAGTTTTCATGTAACTTTTATTCCCATTGCTTTATCTCCCTTTACTTCTTGCTCTAGGTAGCAAGTATTAAGCCTTATCAAAATTCCTGCCATCATGATTCTTGGATTTGACTGAGATTTTTGTAAAAACATAATAAATTCAGACATTTCTTACTGGTAATTTGGAAAATTAACATCCCAATTTGATAATGTGCATTTAATCAAATTGTTCCAAGCTGGCCTCAGATTTCTAGCACCAGCCCCTGCTCAAGCAGGAAGAATGTCAGGCTGTGCCTGGTCACCCCTACCAAACTCATCCACCAGCACAAGAGAGGCAATTCTCTCTTTTTGCTCTTATTTTGTAGGTTGGTTGTGCTTTGCTGGACTGGCTTGAGAAGCTTCTAAAGCTGCAAGGAAATGAGTATAGGTTTTTATTTTATGCTTATTTACATTGTTCTAGAAAATGCCAAAACAAAACCCCAAATTATCTAACTTTTATTCTTCTACATGGCTAATAAGCTCCATGGGACACTTTAGCAAACTTGATTACTGGCAAGCAATCATCAATATATAGGAGAGTAACAGTCTGAAAATAACTTCAGCTTGTGTTTGAAGAGAAAATGCAGTTACAAAACTGAGCTTAGTTTAACCTACATTCAGTTCCAAAAACATCTGGAATATGTTACTTAGCATATGTATGAAAGTAGTAACTACAAATTCAAACTCCTCTCTGAGCGATATATTTGAAGACACACAAACTCAATCTCTGCATATGCTGCCTATTACCTCTGCCCATCAGGCTCCAGCAAAGCCAAGCAGGCTGGGAACAAATGCATGCAGAGAAGGAGATGTTCAACAAAGTATCCTTAAACTCTGGCATAGGACCAAACGCTGACATCTTTCAGCTAATATGACTGAAGTTCTGGGTATTTTGTTACATTAACAATTCTCTGTGACACTACATTATAGCTATTGTAACATAGAGGTTTTTTCCTTTTCTCACCAGCATAATTTCCCAGACCTACACTGATTTCTGGAGTGATTCACAATGCCTTTTAGAATGAAATGAAACTAACACTTTAGTAATCAAAAATTATACAAATGACGGCTGTTAAAACTGCAAGCAAGACTTATAACTCCAGTGTATTAACAGCACTACTCCAGTTTAACCAGCCAAGACAGCATTACAAATAAACAGAATGTGTGTATATATATATTATATTGAAGAATCATACCTTTACACTATTTAAACCTCGCCATTATTCCATATAAATTTTATACCAAAAGTCTTCAATTCAAACATTCATTTATTCCCAAAAGCACGTTCAAGAAAAACTGGGACAAGCTCTCCTCATTTAGAGGCAGTTAAAATTAGAATCCCCTACATACAAACACCTGCTATCACATAAATTTGCGTCCTAAGGTTATAGCACATAATACACAAGTCAGCAAGACTTTCATAATTTAATGCAGATTTTACAGAAGAGAGGGAAAAAAAGGCCTGGCTGATGATGTATTATCCCTTCATATTTACCCCGTCCCTGGAAGTATCCAAGGCCAGGTTGGACAGGGCTTGGAGCAGGAAGGTGGAAGGTGTCCCTGCACGTGGCAGGAGTGACATGAGATAATCTTTAAGATCCCTTCCAACCCAAACCATTCAAGGATTCTACAAGGGTTTTATGATTTTTGTCTTTTGATACTAAGGCTTACAGCTAAAAATGGTATAAAAAAGATAAACTGCAGTGGTATTTTAGTCTAAGGCTGACTTAGACTTTACTGGAGCTATTGTGATACTCAAATTTTCAACATCAGATTACTGGTAGAACAGATCTATGCAAACTTTATGTTAATAGAGCCCAGAAAGAAGGTAAAAATTGTGAGCTAACTCAGTGACAATCATTCTATGAAGTACATTTCACATAAACTGATGAAGAATTTCTGTAGAAACTCCTACATGAAGCCATTCCACAGTGACTTCACTCATATACCTTACTCAGTGAGTAGTGGTTGTCCCTTGTGGGTGTGAATCTCAGTATAGCACCTGAGATAACCCTAGGATGGGGACATGTCAGTCCAAGGAGAGAGATTTCTCTTCTCCACAGCTGCTGATTCCACAGCAGGATCTTTCCTTATCTCCCTTGGTTTTCAGCTACTGTGTGGCTCTATCAGGCAGAAAGCCCCAGAGTTCCTCCTCTGCAAGGGTTTCAACACAGCCTGGTCATGGGGTCTCCACTCCACCCCTTGGATTGCGTTGTGTGGGAGGTCAGGAATGCTGCCCATGTTCCATCCAGGGAGCAGCAAATTTTTCCCTACAACTTCCATGCTGTAATCTTTTTACCCTCACTCATCTCCCTATACTGCAAGTCATCTTTTGAAGACCTCTGAACCAAACAAACAAACAAGAAAAACACAGCAGAAAAAGTCACACTGCACAAGAGGGTTGTTTGAGGCAGCTGGTTCCAGGTGAAATTCAAAATTAGGAGGCCAGAAGAACAGCTTTCACTGCTTCTCTACACTTCAGTGCCCTGGGGACAAAAGGCTGCACTTTGAAGGCAATGCCATGGGATCATAACCACATCCTCTTACAGAAATGCCCGGAAATAAGTGCAATATATGGTCTTTGAGCCACCTCATGACAGTGATTATTAATGGCTGTCATATAATTAATACAACTATAAACTAAACCATAAAGATCAGAAAGTATCAAAACATCCTTGCAAATAACAAAGTCACAGGTAAAAAAATTATATAAAACTATACAGATGAGAGAGCTTTCTATAATTTCTGAAAGTATAGCAACAGGGGAAAATCAGATAATCTCTCAGATCCACAAACTATTAGCTTGATTACTTTGCTGAAAGACAAAAGGTAAACACAGTTTCACTGTTTATTCAATGTAATTTTCTAACATCCTATTTTTTCATAAACATTTAGGAAATACTAATTAAAGATTTTTGCTGCTTGTCACCACTGTTGTAATTCATTCAGTGTCCAAGCTTTTTGAACAGATCACATTCCTCATTCAAATACTGTAAAAGGAAGGCACACATCAGCTTTTCCCCATCACGTGACCAGAACTGATGTGGATGAACCATATATTCCATCTGTGCAGCAGGAACAGGCACGATGCTTCACAAAGTACACTTTACTACAGATGCACTACAACACTTGCAAGAAAAAAAAATACTGATGTGATCCCTACAACCTGCTCCTACCCAGAGAATTTTGTAGAGATAACTTGGAAGTGGCTGCAGACCAGAAGAGCTGCTCCAGCCATGCCAGTTTCTTTCCAGGAGCCAACTTTTCCAGACAGCAGTAAGGACCATCTGAATCCATTAAAAGAGTTTCTGCCAGTTCTGGCAGACAAATACAACAACTGCCTTGTAATCTTTTAATCTGCCTTGTTGTCAGTCTCATTGCTTCCTGCCTTTTTCTTTGAAAATATTAAATTGCTTATTAATTTGAGTTCCTTATTAGATCCATTTGCTGTCTAAACCAGGTGATATTTCACTTTGTTAGCCTGACTCCAAAGATGTTCCATGTGTAAACAAGAAATTAATGTTTCTTAGAGTAGGCTGGAAAGCAGTGCAGGGCAACTTTTTTAAAAGAGTTCAAAGCTGGTGATTTATTTTTTTTTAATATTCATCATACAATAACATTCCAAGAACTTACTTCCTTTAAAGGAACACAAAGAGCAGATGAACAAAGACACAAATCAGAGGCTAATTATCAAAATTTACCAGTAAAGTTCTAACAGGCCCCAGTATCTCTTATGTGTATTGCTACATTAGCCTGTTGAAGTAAGCAACCCACAGAGATGTGTCAGCTGGGCATGCAAGAGCAAAGTGAAGTTAACTGGATCAGTCAGTCCTGCTCTGGCTACTCAGAACCATTTCTCAGACATAACACCACATAAATCACATGGGAGTTCAACAGTCTCAAGACATGGAGTAACTGCAGGAAAAAACTTCACCCCATCTCTGTACTGCCAAAATTGTCTGGCAAAATTGTCAGACAAGCCTTTTTTCCCCCTCATTATTTTCTTCACAGCAAGCAAACAATCCTAGGTACAAAGCAGAAGCCCTCTAATTTCACAGGAATTCCCAAGGCAGAACACCAGCCTTTTGCCCACTCTCCCCATGTGTTCCCTACCTTTTTATCAGGGCATTGCTTCTACACTTTTCCTCTCTTGCTGTCAGCCAGGCTTTAACATAGACTTCTTGTTAAAGTTTCATTCCCTATAGAAACAGTAAAAACAAGAATCAAACAATGAACACGTTTGTTGAAACTTACTTTCTGCACAGGTCAGTGCACCAGTCACATGAAATGAACACTGTGGGTTGTTGTAGGACTTCTTGCTAAGATGAGGTTACATATCATTTCACTAAAAAAGTAAATGAAACCAGACTTTAAAGCTAAGAAAGAAAAGATCAAGTTTTATGCTGTGTTGATATTTTAAGAATGCAAACAACATTTAATGCTTTAAACCAAAATATATCAAAGAAGTGATGAGCCAGCCACTTCAAATTACTTCACCTCTTCCATTATTTTGGACGATCAATACCTCCTGTGTCCATTCCTAGTGTTAGCCAGCTATCAAAGTGCTCTCTCAGCCCAAGAACCTTTCAAAATCTACTTCAAACCATTTTTCTCTGCAAGATTCGGATATTTAAGCAGATCCTTCTTACTCCACAATCAGCATCTTTCATCTAGTCACCTTTCCCCAATTCCCCTTGCAGTGGGTGATGCAGTCTTCTTGCCCTTTACTGCCACAATTCATGATTTTTCTTCAGATGTGGTGAACACCAGCATGGCCACTTTTAAACTCTGGTATCACCACAGACAGCTTGAGCTTGTATTTTACACCAAGGAACTTGCAAGCCCAGGAGCCCGTGCTACATCGAAGCATTTTGAAGCAGCAGTTTTGCACCACAGGACTGAGGATAGCACCTCACTGGAGACACTGAGACTCCGGGCTCCCAAAACAACTCATCAGCCCTGGCAAGGCTGTAGTCAAAAATGAACTTTGTTTAAAGGAAGCTTCTATTCCCCAAGACTTGTAGAACACTCTCAGAAGATTACTGTGAGAAGACTGCAGCAAACAAAGTGTAACATAAGAGATGCTGGGAAGAAACACATCTCAGGAGGGTTGATGCAAACCATGAAAGATTTGCTTCCATTCCTGAAGCAGAAAAATCTAGATTTCTTTCTAGCAGAAGAATTTAGGGGAATTAGATTATCAGAATTGTATTTTTGGGATCACAACGTTCAAAGTTCTGTTGATAACCCCAATGTACAAGGCCATTTCTTCGAGAGCTCACAGGAGCAATCAGCACTGTCAGTTCACTACTCTGACAGCCCAGAGAGTGAATCCAGCCCCTGTGATCTCTCAAACCCACACAGCACCATGGAACTGCACCAGTTACAGCCAGATACCCTCCAGTATCTGACTTTGAACATTTTCACACAAGACTACAAAGAGAGGATGCAGCAGTAGCACAACACAATGTTCTCCAAATGCAAAATCGTTAATATCAAGCTTACAAGCGTGCCAGGAATTATAAATTGTGGGATCACCTGCAGACCTCAAGCACAGCTGAAAAAGGTCCAAGAATCAGGCAGCATTAACACATGATTAATTTCCCCACACACATTTCAAAAAACTTATTTTCTAGTCAACTCCCTGGAAAACCAGTGAGGAGACTTACATGAAAGCAAAAAATATAGATTTAGGCATCACAAGGAGCACAGCCAGAACTGCTGCCAGTGTACTTGCAGCTCTATTTTGTATTACTTGCAGAACTTATTTACAACTAGTTTCTTGTCCTCTACGTATGAAGTAAAGGATCTACTTTTTCAAGAAACAGGAATGTAAAGGACTTACATCATTACCCAAACACAAACAGAA
Organism: Brachypodius melanocephalos; assembly: GCA_013398615.1. Classification (NCBI taxonomy): domain Eukaryota; kingdom Metazoa; phylum Chordata; class Aves; order Passeriformes; family Pycnonotidae; genus Brachypodius; species Brachypodius melanocephalos. Next base: position 1,226,297 of record VZSR01003798.1, on the reverse strand, counting down.
CTTCTCATGGCATTTTCATTCTTAGTAGGACATCGCCTGTACTTCTTCTTCCCATTTCCTACTACAGTTACACAAACAACAGCAACAGAGAAAACTGGGCTAAAAAGATAAATGGCATTACTTTTTAGACACTAGTGCACACATCTGCACTCAGTGATGTTAGACAACACAATAACTCACAGGAAGCCGCCAGCCTGCACTAACCTCCCTTTGACGCTGCATCAATTTTTATTAAAAAAGAAGAAAATCAACAATAACCCAAGAGAAAACGTAAGATTTTTCTGCCCTGCATCACTGGACTGGAAATGCTACCAAGTGTTTTGCAGGCCTGTTCACAATCATCTGTACCAAGTCATGGTTTACATCTCTGATCCAAACAGCTGAGGAGATCATCAAGAGAGCTTGGAAAACTTGGCAACGCAGGATCTCTAAGAGGTGCCGGGAAATGGAAAAGCGCTGGATAAAAGCACAGGGACAAAACAAAAGACCATGAATTTGGGAGAAGAAAATAGGAAGGTAGCCAAGAACTGAGAGACAAGCAGACTTGTTCAGCAATGCTGAGGAAGAAAGAAAGATCAGGGCTAAATTCAGAGGCTAATCTAGATTCAGCAGGATGAGTACAGCAAAGGGAGCAGGAACTGGTCATTGACAGCATGAAAGCTTAGAGGAGGAAGCAGAATAAGTGGCAGAGAGAAGGCAGGAAGGAATAGACTTCACCCTGAGGGCCAGATCAGGCATATCCCACATCTACACATTTCTCCCTCACTCACCAAGTGTTCTATTTGTTTGTTTTTCAGTGCTGTTTGTAGTCTCAGTGAAATCAAAGCATTTACTAAAAGGGTCTAACAAGGCACAGGCTGCTTCAGTGATCATTCCAGTTGTGCCACAGCAAAATCCCATTAAATTCAACCTTGCCTACAAAAATTCAGGGAAGAGATGTTCAAGTATCCCACAAGATTCACAACAGAGACAAATCTCAGTAAGGCCACTTTGAAAACTCCCACTTTTCTTTCTAGATTACAGTATTTACGGTCAAAAGGCACCACCAAAGAATGGAAAGGATTTCTGAAATACAACTGTGTAGGGAGGGATGCAGAAAACAAATTGCAGCAAATCTGGGGGAGGAGAGCCAAAATAAGCACTATAAAATGTAAATATTACTTCATCCAAAGCGCAGTTCAGGAGGGCAGCTTGTCCATGCTTTTGTACAACTATTTACTATACAACAACTTTTTAAAAGAAGTCCCCCAAACAGAATGTTCTATTTTTCTTGGCACAGCAGATAAAGGCAAATGAGAATAGAAAATCTGCCAATACTGAGCTTCAAACCCAAAATGTGTAACTGAAAATGTTAAAGTGCAGCAACCAAGAGTGACAGAAGTGACCTGCTTTCACCCTGCCACATTTAGACACACATGCCAAGCCTCAGTTTTGTTATGAAACCATTCTCTACCCAAATTAAATTTTGAATTCATGCCGTGATAGAAGAAAAGACAGGTGGGGATTGTTTCTAACACTTTTTGCTACATTTAAAAACACACTTTGAGACTTAGAACATTTTGTATTTTTTTTTCCCCTTCGGCCACCAAAACCATTCCCTAACATGAGAAAATGGTACCCAACCACACTGCAAAATATAGACAGGGACAGCCATGCACAGACTGCATCTGCAGGGCTGTAACTGCTGCCTGCAGATCATTTACAGCCCACTGGAAAGGTTTAATGGAGGGATATCACTCACTAATACCTCCCTCATACAAATCTCTACATCCACTTACCAGAACGTTCAGCATCTATTCCACAGAAAAAGAAGTGGGCAAGTACCACTACCAGCTCAGCTACAAATACATCCATAACTACCAAGTATTACTGGGACAGTTTCCCAGCCAGCAAAGCAATAGAAAACAACATTAGAGTCTCCTTCCAAACATTACCCTAAATTAACTGAAGAGCAGTGATATGCCAAGGTAACTACTGTTGATCCTGATGAGTTAGGAATTTTCAGGATAATTCCATATGCCCACAGGTTTCAACTGAAGCTCAAGTCAAAACCAAAACTCAAGAGTCCAGCCCACAAAACCCTTCTCTGTGTTTGCATAAAGCTTGCACACAAGGCAGAGGCTTTCTCTTGGGATTTTTTTATTTACATACACGTACTTATAACACATACATCACACTTACTACCTGTTCACTTTAATTTCAGATGGTCAAACTGAAATAATTTTATTAATTAGCATTAATGATTTTCCTGACTCAGATTTTTAAAAGTCAAGATTTACAGTAAATATTAAACAGGGAGGATATAACTGGCTAACTTACTTCTAAACATGCTCCTTATTCTTCTCATCCCATTTTTAGACCACAGTTCCTCCTCCTTTTACTCCCCTCCCATTATTATTTAGTTCACTCTATTTCAGCCTCCACAGTCACCATTATCTAATATATCCATTAGACACATATACAACTTTCATACATATATTAGATAATGCAATATATCTTACATCTAATACATTGAAAAGGTAAAAATACATGATTTAAAATTGTCAGACCAACCAACACTTTTTGAAGTCTTTCATTTCCACTTCTCAATTTCCTCTGGGTACGGTTTCTGAGCTCTTTAGGGAACTACCAGTGACTAGTTCTGCATCACAGACTGCTACTGAAATGAGTGTAATAGATCAAACCTGTGGGCATCACTGCCCTGCACGGTTTAATTTTGACTCTGGAGTCTGTGGGAGCACTTAATAAGCATCAGCAGCCTATTTTCAGAGCAGCCACAGACCAAACTTTCAGACCAGTCATAGACAAACCTGAACTGAAGGACAGCAGAAAACATCCAAGGATTATTATGCCATATAGCAAAGAACTTCATTCACTTCAAGTAATGAATTGGTCAGTACCAGTGATTTTTAACAATCGTTGAGCAGTGGTGATGCATTCACAGCTTACACATATTCATCCCCTACCTGTTGGCTGTCCCCCAATTAAAATGAGGCACAGGTGGCTTTAGCTTCCACAGGATATGCTGCTCTTAGTAGGGCAAAAAATTATATCATGATTTATATCTACAGTAGCAGATATTATTTACATACACAATTGATATATAAGTGAAGAGCCCAAGGACATTTTCTGTGCTCTTGTCACCACCCAGTGAAGCTACAGCAGAAGGACAAGGGACAGGTAATCTCTGCCCACCACACTTGCACCCTTGCAGGAAAGCAAGCTCAATCTAAACCCTTCTCCAAAGGTCCTACATTTGTACAGGTTTGGTTTTGGAGGAGGGTTGCAAAGTGGGGAGGGAATAGCCTGATTTGGATTCTGGGCTTTTTTTGTTTGGGTTTTTTATGAGTCAGCACAACGAAAGTTTGAAATTTGAATACATCCCAGAGAAGCCTGATTAAAATATTGTAACAAGCAAAATAAACACACTGAAAATACACCAATCACCATAAATTGCATCATGCTTTGATAAGGCACTTGTACAGAAATTATTTTGGTGTCTTTTTTTTTTTTTTTTTTGTTCTTTCATTATTAGTTTTATTCAGTATTACAGCTCTTTCCAGGAAACTTCAGAAAAAATACCTCGGTTTTACAGCAACACGTGTATCAAAACCTTTACTACTGAAACCCTATCACCCAGCAACATAGTTGGAAATCACCAAAACCCCAAATATACATTTGGATAATGTTACAAGGTTATATTGACTTTTAACTTTTTAATCCAACATAAACTGGGCAACATTTGGCCTCCAAATTTCTGGTCATGCCAACACCATATTTAAAAACTCAGGTCAAAGTTGAGGAAAGGACAAAAAACAGAAAGAAGGCTTCCTGCAAGCTTTCATTGCAGGAGATATATTTAAGATTGAAAGAGCTTTTGTCTAAGTACCTATTGTACTATTCTCATTCCAACCTGCCTGTGTTTGGCCAGGAAGCACAAGTGTTTCTGCAGCCACTGTTACAAAAAGCATTTCAGCCTACTATGACTTGCAAAACTAACAGCAACTCAGCTGCTAGGGAACATGATGGAAATAAAAAAAGGATGTTGAATATTTAAGTGACGCTGCAAATTTCTTGTTCCCATATTAAAACCTCAAGGTTACCAAATCCCATTATCATTCAGCTTGGTCTAGGAACTGTCTTCCTCTCTGAAGAGTCACAAGACAGTTTTCTCCAGCTACCACACACTACAGCGGGAATTAACCTAGAAATTAGTAAACCCTCAATGCAAAATCCTGCAGATTAAAAACTGACAGACTGGCTTCTGGCAGTGGTGGTGCCCACAATTCTTCTTCAAGAGTCACGCAGAACAGCTGTATTAGTTACAGCCTCACTCCCTTTAGGGACCAGCTGGCTTTACTTTCTACCTTTCTACTCTCCCTTTCAAGCAGGTATTTGAAATAGAAGCAGGTTATTGACATTGTTTCTAAGGCTTGACCTGCATCAGCTCCATTCACCTGAGCCCTATAGTGTGTGCCAGGCTATGTCAATATTTGTGCTTTTTCTAACTAATAATTAACTCTGGCTATATTAACTAGATAACTGCTAATATTGCCATTAACACATATAGTAATTCCATTAGGCACCACACTGGGGTTATGTCATATAGAACAAGCTGCTCACCAGAAACACAAACCTGCAACCACACAGCTACCAAAAATATGAATACTCAGAGGTATGAAAATCTCAAATACTGGGAAAACATTTTTAAATAAGTCCCTCTTTAAAGAAAATAGTCCTGGTGCTTTCTGTCTTACTGCTTGCAGAAACAGATCTATATTTTGTGCTGCCTTCTAATAAATTCACTTTTTAGAAGAGGTCATTGGGTAATGTCTGTTCCAAAGGCACAGATGCCACTCAGACTTGAGGGAAATACTCATCCAGCTAGAGCCCAACATTTCCAGAAGTAAAACATGCACATCACAGAAAGTCTTAAGGCTGTAGAGAAGCTTAATCTTTTTTGTTCTGCCTTGAAGGCTCCCTGCAATTTTCCCCTTCCTCAAGCTAACCACAGAAACTCTAATGCTCTATTTTTTGATAATTAAACTATTTCAATGCCAAGTCATGATAGCCCCTAAAAAACAGCTCCCTTTACCAGAGTTCCACTTTAATGCTCACTTTAAATAAACTTACAGACTCCTCAATACTCCAAATGCCAGATGAAGTTTCCTCAATACTCTAAATATATGACTTTTTTAAAAAAGAGGAGAAAAGCAAGAGACTCTTACAAAGTAAGACTTGCATGCTAGACACACAAACCAGAAATAATCCATTTACTCCCCCTCGACCTTCCTTGGCTAGACTAACTCAATTAGTTTCCCTAAACCACCAGATACTTGCCAGGATAACATATTTGTATTTAATCATTCAAAAAGTGAAATATTATGTACTGTAATGTAACACTTTTTACGGAAACCCTCAGTTGAGCAACAGTCCCAGAAAATAATTGTGAAATGAAGTAAAAAGCTGTCCAGAACACCATACTTCCACTCAGTTAATTAAAAAAAAAAAAAAGAAGTTTCAGAACTAGGCAGAAAGTCAAAACCTCGTTTTTAAGCAAAAGAGAAGCGGCACATTTTTAAACGCAGACTGTTTGAAATAACTTCGGAATAACAATCATCACTGGGGAGTTATCGAATACCATCATTCCCTTGCCAGCAACTTGTGCTACACGCAGACCTCATGACAGAACGACGATAAAAATGCCAGGGACTAATTTCTACCACCGTGTCCAGCGCGCCGCATTAATCCAGGTATAGGGTAACCCAGGCTGCCGAACGGAAAGTCGAGACAGAAACACGCACCGTGGGGCTGAGCACCACTGGGCAATTCCGGCTGACGCAGCGGTGCTGCGCGGAAAATCCGCACATGGATCTGGGGGACACGCACACACACGAGGATCGGGGGAACGCACAGAGGGGATCCAAGGAGTGTACACACAGGGATTTGGGGAACGCGCACATACACGCGGATCCGGGGACACGCACACACCCCGGCCCGCCGGCGTGCAGCCCGTACAACATGGCAGGTCGGCGGCGACGGCTCGGCCAGCCCCGCGGCCCGGGGAGCCCCTCAGGCCCGGCCGGGGCTGGCGGGAGCCTCGAGTCGACGGGCATAAGGAGAAAGTTTTCCCCCTCCCACCGCGGCCCAGCGGAAAGTTACCGCTGCCTCAGCGCCGCCTCAGCCCCCGGCCCGCCAGCCGCGGCCTCCCCGCCCCCGCTGACAGCCCCGCGCCCCTTCCCCGCCGGCCCCGGAACGCGGCAGCGCCCGACCCGCGGCATCGCCTCGGAGAACCCCCCGGCCCGCGCCCCGCGGCGGTGACAGCCCCACCGCCCTCACCTCAGGTGGGGGCTGCGCTCCCCGGGGCGAGGAGCGGGCGATGAAGGGTTCGGGGGGCAGCGCGCTCAGTGCCCGCGCCCTTATCTCATCCCAGCGGAGCCCGGCTCGCCCCCGCCGCCTCCCGCCGTGTGGGCGGCTCAAGCGGGATCCCCCCTCCCCTCCGCCGCCATCTTGGCTGTCACGGGGCGGGGGAGGCGGGCGGTGACCCGTGATCGCGGCAGGGCGGGCGCGGGAAGGCGCCCGCCGGGTCCCACGGCTCCTGGGGGGGAGGCGGCCGTGCCCCACCGCCCAGCGGGTCCCTTCTGAGCGCTGCCCCTCGCACCGCGGGTCCGCCGCTCCCGCCTTCCCCCTCACGGAACGCGGCCCCTCCGCTCCCGCCTTCCCCCTCACGGAACGCGGCGCCGGCGGCTCCGAGCCGTGAAGGGGAGAGCGGGGCGCCCTGAGTGAAAGCGCCTAAAACACAGCGCGCAGACCTTGGGCTCGACTCTGCCTCCCCCCACCTCAGCGTTTTAATCCAGACAGCATCTTTAATTTAAACAGAAATTAATCTCCGGCCCAAATAGGCCGGGATTTGGCTCACCTGCGGCGCCCGTCGCCCGGACCCGGAGGAGGTGCCGGCTGTCTGGAAAACAAGGGATGAGAAAACCGAGGGATTTTCTGTAGGCTTGATGTAACCCGCAGCAGGCTGTTGCATCAAAGACTAGAGAAAGAACCCGAGACAAAAATAATCTTTTAAGAGCGTGCAGCTAAGATTAGTGCAGCGTGTCAAGATGTTGCTGAGCGCAACAGAACGAGTCCTCCTGCCTGTACCCACACAGAAATAAATACTACTTTTCTGGCACCTTGTCCGCTGCAACCCTGAGTTTCCAAATTTTATACCAAAGTGCTGTTCAGGGATAGGTTCCAACCATACAATTTTGAATTCAGGCTTACCTCGGTCTTGGATGTTTGGCTTGAGGGTTTAGATGTGGCTCGTTATAAAAGACATAAAATTCATTTGAAGTTCTGAATTTGTAAATTTATCAAATCTGAACTGTAAGTACTCAGATCTGTTCAGACCTCATCCCTCTAAAAATCTGACCAAGTAGGAGAATATCAAAGCAAAAAAAAAAGTATAAAATAGCACTGTTTTTCCCCACACGCTTTTATTAACTAAATTGTTTATAGCAGAAATGCTGCTCCTCATACCCCTCCATGTAGGAAATGTGGTGGCTGACACAAGTCAGTGTTTATTTGGGCAGGAGCACCCCATGTGCAAGCCTGCACATGCAGGCACAGCTCTGTGCTGCCAGAGTTGATATTTGGGAGCTGAGTCTGTCTTGTTTTTATTCTCAACAGGCAGCAAAACGAGTAAGGAATGTGTCAGGGATTACAAGAACGTTGCCCATTCCTTGTGTTTCTACGTGAAGTGCACTTCTAGCCACACTCATAAAGAACTTGTCTCTCCTGACAGTACATAGTGGGGTAAGTGAGAGACCAAGAACCTAGAATGTCGCTGTTCACTACAGCAAGATGCTCTGCGTTCAGTAGCTTGTCCTTAAATTATTTGGTGTGCTGGTAGAGACTTTTCTAAATCAGCTTCCGATATATTTTGGTCCTGGAAATGCTTTTCAAATAAATAGCAATACTGAAGGCCATCTTCTGGCTAGTGTTAGTAATTTTTGATATGCAAACTGTTCTCTGCTCTCTGCCCTTGCTCATTTTTCAGGGAGGCATCGGAGTTTAGGCTTCGGAGTTAACATTCAAGATTAATGGATCTGTTCCTACTTCTAAGAGTATTGTTACAGCTGCCTGTATACTGAGCAAAATCACTGCACTGATGAATGTACAGCTCACTTTGCAGGGTTTAAGTTCATAACCATTAAAACATTCTGGACTATTTCTAATGGAAACTCATATTAGGGAAACAGAAGTCTTAAATATTCTCTGGCAGTTTTCATACCTTTCAGCTCTTTTATAAGTAAAACGTTGTGTAGAGGTCTTTGTGTTGCTGTTAATTTTTTTCTCTCCCCCATTTCTGTCCTTCTAGGACTATTTGCATTTAATTACACATTGTGTCAATGTCAACAAATTGCGGTCAGGGTCGGGGTTCTGCCTCTGCAAGGCCTGATACAAACTGATACAAAGTAGTTTCTACCCATCCTGCTATCACAGCTAACAGTGCTTATCTCTGTCCTGTCTTTCTTGTTCTTACATCTCCCCCTCCTTCCCACCCTGTTCCATCAAGCCTCTGCTGCATTCTCTCCCTGACCTACCTGCTGCTCATGCTCTTGGCTGTGGCATACTTTCTTCCCCACCAGCACATTTAATTGCAATGTTCCATTTCATTATTAGCTTGTCACCACCTTTATCAAGTCACCTTTGCTAACAAATCTCACTGTGAATCTTTCCTGCGTAGCTCGTCATCAATTTTCCAATTTAAGGCTCTTTTAAAGCCACGTGCAAAAGGGCCTATGAAAAATCGTGACTGTAGTTCTGTATTTATTTGTGAATAAAGAGCAGCATCAGTGAATAGTGCTACTGTACAGGCAGAGACAGATTTACTGTGTGCCCAGCTCCTGCCAGGCTCATTGCACAGAGATGTGTCTATGTGTCAGTCAGACAAAGCCTTTCCCTTCCCAGGGATTTTCAGGGATCTCTTAGCAAGGATCTCTACTTGCATGTGAAGACCCAAGCCCAAGATCATTAAGTCACTGAAGTCTACTTATTAATTCCAGTCAGCGTTGGATCAGATACTTGTTGTGCATAGTAAGCTAATTACCCAAGTTAACAACTGCATGTAGTGCAGGTGGGCAGACACCAAGCACGCTTAATGTGGGATTCTGCTGCCTCTCAAGTGCAGGGTGGAGCCCTGGCAGCCAGATTTAGCCTCCCTCGTAGCACAGCCAGAGAGACACGCAGGCTCTTTATGGAGCAGCAACCACAAAATTATTTTTTTCCATGTTACAACCCCAAATTTCTAGCTTGTGGCACTGAAGTAATTTTCAAAGTCTGGCTTAGCTTATTTTAAGTGCATTTTACACATGGGTAAACTCAAGCAAGGCCGAGAACAAGTGGCAGATGGTCAGTGACAGAGCCAGGAATAGAATGGAGAACTCTGCTGTCCCAGGACATGATTTTAAGAGACTTTGTCCCAGGACCGTGAGCTTGATGATTTATAATTCATGGGGCTTCAGAAGTGCTTTGGAAAAAAAAAAATTAAAAATGCAGCTATCACTGTTCTTAGTCTTTCCTGGCAGAGACTGGCTTCCATAAGCAAAACAATTTTAGTTCAGTTCCTTAAGTGTGCAGTTTGGGACTTCGTTCACTTTCTCGCCAGTTTTATGCCTTTTGAAGTCGCTTGCCTGTGCTGTGTGCACTGCTCATTTACCTCTACAGTGGAAGGACGAACCTCCAAGAGAACCCAACAGAATACCTTTCAAATAAACCTATCTGTAACCTTGGTAAAAATAACTATGGGGATAATGATAATGGATAATTATAAACTCCATAACTGGCAAAAGAAGGCTCTGCATTTCAGAAGATGAATTGCCTTACCCTGTCCAGTAACCCACTTTACAGTGCAGTAATGGATCTGCATCCGGAGGGTTCTGCAATGAAATGGAGCCTTTGGCAAGCTGGAATCACACTGGAAACGAAGCAACATCTTCATGGGTTTTTTCATACATGCATATTTGTAAATCTGGAACTTATCCCTTTTGACATAAAGAGACCGTCCCTGCTTGGAATGATTAAATTCTAGGACAGATTATGAAATAATAAAGCATTTAAATATTATGGTGCAGCAGTACAACAGCACAATCACTCTTTCTTTTACTGATTCAAGTATAGTATCTCTGAAAAGCTTTTTGCACTCCAGAGAAACTACTAATTATACATCATAAAACAGGAAATAGAATATCATATATGTCTGAAAAAAAATACTTTTCAGACCTTTCTCTAGATAATTACTGAAGCAGCTAAAAATATGGGGAAATTAAGCAAATACAGGCCTTTATCCAAAGGCCAATGAACTCAGCAGAAGCACTGGAGTCATGTGTGTCATGAGTTACAATTCACAAATGCAAATAAAGAATATTACTGTATATGTGTAAGGATAAAGCCCAATTGTCTAGTTGCAGTATCTAGGCATTCCACTTGGATAAAACGAGGAGATCTTTTTCTCCAGCAGGTAGAGTTTCTCGGCAAGCATGTATTGCCAATATTTATGGGACAGTTTGCGGTCCCAAAAGCACAGAAATGCTGGGAAACAAAAAGGAAAGAAAATGTACCCAAGGAGGAGATCCAGCTGCTTCCAAGTCATTTCTATAAATAAAAATCTGATGCAAACTCATTATCATTTCCCTTTCCAGCACCGATTTGCTTCCTCAAGATTTCGGAGTGTGCATCTGAGGACTCAGGCTGTGCGTCGTAAAGTTTCCCTCGGCAACTGCTAAAATTATTCACAAGGCACTGCAACACGGTAGCAGCTATCAGCTTTGGAATGGTGAGAGAGGCAGGGGATGGCCTTTGGTGTTAGTCCAGGAGAAAACAGTTGTGCTTGGCTGTGTTGCTGCAGGTTGAGGTGTCAAGTAAGTGGTGCCATCCATACCTCTTTTCCGGTGGTTAGCCGGCAATCAGCGTGTACAGCTGGAGCACAATTCTGGAATGGTTCTTCATGTAGACTCTGGAAGCTCCCAGACAAATATTTGCAGCCCATTTAGTGAGCACAGGACAGCAGAAGGGCTGCTTGAGGATGGCCCAAATCCTAATGCATCCACCAAATCCATCTTGCTATCTGTGCCAGCACTAAGTATTGGTTTAAGTTTTGCTGTCATCAGTAAAGCCAGATAACAAAAGCTGCTCTTTGTGGAGTAATATCAGGAAGGAAATTGTGCATGCAGATTTGCCAGCAAAAATAACAGTCTGGGGCTGTAAATGTACACACTGATACTGCTGGTTTGTTGCTATTTTCAGCAGCTCCTGTTCCCTCAGGGGTGAGAGGACTTAACTGCTATCCCTGCTGTTCATGCATCAGCTTTAAAGGTTCCATGTGGATGGATGCCTGCTCTTTGGCCCATCTGGGGGTGATTTGTGCAAATAGCAGTTTTCCTCTGAATCAGTATTCAATTCATCACCAGAGCCACACCACATGATAGTGTGGGGCCGTAGAAAACCACTTTCCTTCACTAGAAATCTCTAGTGAAGAGTTCTTTATTATTTGCACTTTTATTCACCTTTGAATCATGCCCAGGCCAAGCAATTGTATTCCATAAGCTAAACCTTCCCCACAGTTTTGCCTGACAGGGATACTTCAGGCTCTAAACTCCTGTGTAGTCCTGCTGTTCAAAAGTTTTTTGTATTTTGTTCTAGAGATTGCTTATATCATGGTGGGTGAAGTATATCTGTCACTTAACCACTTCTCTGGAGTACTATTAGGCTTAATTAATGTTTGTAGAACACTATTAAGATTCTCAGGAGAAGCAGCTATAGAAGTGCAAAGGATTATAATTAATTAAAAACTAATTTTTGAGTAAACGGCTAACAACACTTAAGCTGAGATTCTCCAAGTAAAACTCATTTATTTGATTCTTAGACAAAAACATTCAGAAGTCTGGGTTCCATTTACTACTACCACTGTATGATGCATTTTGATTTTTATTATCCTTCAATATCCTTTGATATATCCAGACATATAGTACATCTTGTTTTAGTTCAGGAAAAACTGCCCAACACATGTAAGTCAAGTTAAAATAAAACTAAGAAAGTAACTAAATTAATAAACTCAAAGACAATCCCCAGCACTAAATTAATAAACTCAAAGACAATCCCCAGCACCATTTGCCTTTAGTATAATAAGTGTTTGAACCATAAAGCCTGTAATTAATATTATAGAATAATTTCCATATTTATTTATAAGGCATCTCATTTACATAAATAGTCATTATCTGGAAGTAAAAGCAGATCATTAAAATTCTGAAAACTGATTGAGATCAGTCAAGATGTACCAAAGAGATTTGCTAAACTCCCTGCTTGAAACTGTTCTGAGACAAAATCTCTTCTCCCAAACAAGCTTAAACAGGACTCTGCTGTGGAAATCCAAGCAGTGCTTCATGCACATGACATCATCAAACAGAACGGTTATTTTGTACAGTGAGAAAACATTGGGTCACTCTTCTCACTAACTGCCATGGAGAGTTTCCAAGGAGCTGCATCTGACACATCTGCATGAAAAATCTGACCCAGATTGTAACTGAAGTTCTCCTAACACAGATTTCTGCTTTTCTGGGATTCTACAGCACATCAAAATCCTTTTCAAAATACTAATTTCTTTCAAAATACTTTTAATGCTTACAGCATCTTCAATACTGTCAAAGTTTTGCATCTAGTTGGAGAACACTTAATGTGGAAAAAAAGAGAAGAAATGGCACAGTTGTGTTTCTATTTGCAAGCTGGATTGACCACTCCTCAGTTACTGGCTAGAGAGTCACAGGTATTAAAAATGATCACAGAATCACAGGATCACA
>VZSR01003798.1:1171959-1213352 GCA_013398615.1 Brachypodius melanocephalos | reverse complement strand
AGTGCAGGACTCGACACTTGGACTCATTAAACTTCATCTTAGGAGAAGCAGGGCAGGAATGGGGGGAAAGATTTCCAGGGTTAGGGTTAGGGTTAGGGTTACGGTAACGGTTAGTCCTACTTGTCACAAAGAATGCATCTCTGGAATTGCTGTCAGTGCGTTTGTCTTTCAAGGTCCTGAGTGCTCTCTATTCGATTTTTTCTAGATAGAAATAAACTCACAATTTTTTTAAAAAGCTACAACTACAGAACGTTTTTTAAAAAATTTGCAATCTGCCCTGAAAAGCCAGACGAGTCTGACCTTTTTCAGTGTGAGATGCACCTTTGAAGTGTAAGTGTAAGCCCAGAGTAAGGCAATACACCACGACCTACCCTGTTTGGATGATTTCCTTACTAATTCCTAGAGAATGGAAGTTGGCTCGAGCACTGAGTCATGAGGATTTCATCTCAACACAGATATTTTTAGTATCTGTTATTTTATCTTGGGTACTTTTAAAATCTGTATCACTGCCCAACTCCTCTCCTAATTATCTGAAATTCTTTTCTTCTGTAACAGCTTTGGAATGTGCCCTTCTATTATTACAAATACTGGCTGCATTAGATTGGGTCCTAACTGCTCATCCATCGATTAGGTTAGGTAAGAGTGCCCTTGTTTAAAGCCTCAGCAACTGCTGAGAAACCAGCAAACAGAGGAACAACATTAAATCTCACGGTGAGTCACTGTGAATATAGGTCAGCCCAGGCTCTGCCCTTTGCTGAGCTCTCAGAGGGTTGGCTCCAGGTTACCTGAGGGAACCCCGACCTCAACGACCTCCCACCAAAATTATGTTTGTGTTCCTTTGCCATACAGCACTGCCACTTCCATGGGGGAGTTTAGAGCAGATGAACACTTTCTTAGCAACTGAGCCACAACCAAGAGCTGAGCAAGGATAGGAGAGAAAAGACAAACCAAATCACCTTGAGAGTAAAAAACACGGCCTGTTTAACCCAATTTGCGCCAAATAACATTATAGATCCACTCAATCTCAGACACTTGAGGCTCCAAATCAATGTGCTAAAAGCAGAAGAGGGAGGGTGATGTATCTGCTCTGATCCGTACCTGGGGGAGACCCCCTCCTGCAACAGTCAGGGGCTCTACTTAATGAGGTAGGCAGAGAGAACTGTGAATTGATTGTTAATTAAACTGCTTGATCACCTCCTTGGAAAACGTATGACCAAATGTTGATGCACAGAAAGTAATTTGCATAACCAAGTTTGAATTTGATTCATAATACAGTACAAAAGTACCTTAATAAATGGCAACTTAAAAAAATCACACTCTGACACTTGATACAAAAAAAGAGTACTTCCAGTATAAATAATGAGATGGGAGGAAATGTCCTTGGCAAGTCAATTTGTTCCATGCTGCTGATGGTTCCTGTTAGTGACAAGGATTTTTTTGCAAGAAGGAAACAATGGAAAACAAATGCAAAAGCATTTACCAGAAGGCCAGGCAATGGCAGCTTTTCCAAAATGTCAAATGTGCAGAATAGAGTCAATTTAAAAGAGAATTAATTATTTAAACTGAATTAATGTGACTACAATGAAGCCCTGTTAAACCATCTCATCCATCCTGCTTCCAACTGTGCTACCCCTTACAGTCCAAGTCTAAATACTGTGACCTCAATTTTCAAACACTTCAAACAAAAACTCTCTTACCCAGCCATAATACCAACATGTTGCTTTTAAAATATATTTACTATATCTCTTCCAGGAACCCACCCACAGAATTGTGCTCACCTTCTCCACATTCCCAGCTCGTATGAATTTGACTTCTGGGTCCACTTTTTCCCTCTTTTCCTCTTTCATCTTCATACTTCTTTTGTTTTCCCAGATGCTTCAGGCAGTTTCTATCGCTTCATTCTTCAGCTCACCCTTTGCCTGCAAGTCTGTCCTTTGCATAAAGTCCTGATATCTTAATTCCAACAACTTTTCTCTTTTGATTCATGCATTTCCTTGTCCTTGCATGATTTTGGGGACAGGAAGGTGACCGAATTTTAGGTTTACAGCTTTCAGATGGAAGCTCATTTTCTCGAAAGAATGTCCACACCTACTTCCCCTGGAACCAACTGTCCCAAAGGGCTTTAGTTCCCCCTGGACTATGGGCCAGGATGTTGCAATACACTGAATATCACCTCTAGAAGGAATACTCTGCGCCCACTGTTTGCATTTTCCAGGTCAACACAAATTTGCAATGCTATCAACAATTTTAAAGTGCAATAATAATTACCTAGTACTCTTTCCTGGATAGTGTTACATGAAATGTGGCAAACATCAACAAGAGCCACTGTTCCTCTGTTGTATCCCACAGGAATATCTATAACCACGTTTACCAGTGACAAGTCACAGGTGTTACTTTTGGTTTCCAGTTTCAACATGGGCAAAGGAACCACTCCAAATCCATCCTTTTCTGCTACCCTTTAAAGCAAAAGGGCTGGACTAAAATTTACATAAAATAAATTCCTTTATTACATTTCATGGAGGAAAAGAACTCCCATCTAATAAGTAATGAACTTAATTGCCCTGGGTCTTGACTGTATTGGGAATGCATATTAATTTAAATGCATCAGTGTAAAAATCTGTTTCATTAAACTATCTCAAACCCCTAGAATAGATGGAGCACTGCATTAACACTTGCCTGTAATCACTCATATTAAAGTTATAATTTACAGGAGCTCATAATGAATATAAACAGGAATTAAAACTGAGCTGTGGTGCAAGAAAAAGGATTAGTGGCAGTGATATTTAAATTGACAGTTAAAAACTCCTCTGGAGCATTTACAAGGCCTTGGAGAAATACAGTTGGGTGGATATACTATTCTTTATTTCATGGTGTGCTAGGAACAATGTAAAAAACATGAGCACACGGAGGCCAAATGAACATCTTCACTGCAGAGACGTATTTAAGTTATTTTATACGCTGTCATTTTCGTGTCATGCGAGGGGAACGACTGATGTACATATGGAAAATTTTGAGCAAGTTCTTAGAAACCAGAATATTTTCTCGATCATTCATAACCAAATACATAAAGAACTCTTCAGCGTATCACTATTGCACAGCTTGTACGAGATCTCCATAGCTACCCTTGGCAAAACAAGCACAAAAGCCAAGTGCCTTTGCAGGGCAGATAAGCAGACAGGAAGCAAGTGAACATCTGCTACAGCTTTAGATGGTTTTGCCTTCAGCAACCACTGAAAAACGTCAGGCTCTGCATTCCACGTCCTGCTCACTTGGCCTTTGACACCACCAGCTGTTGGACAGGAGATGTAAAATGTTATACCTACAGAAAGGGAGGGCTGTTATTTTCTAAAGGACCATTGGGATATTTAATGGCATTTTTTCCTTTCCATTCTCTGATGACTGGAAACACTGGATAGCAGAATCTGCACATGGAGTTACTTCCTGAAAGTCAACCACTTCCTATTTAACAAATTTTTTTTTCTAAGGTTCTGTTTTCCTTTCCAAACCTGCTTTGTTTTGTTTTGTTTTGGTCTGTTTTAAACACCAAAAACAATTGCTCCATATACTGAATAGTAATTATATTCATCATAATCATTGTAAGGAAGCCATGTGCTTCCCTGGATCAGGGCTGGGGCTTCCAGCCCAGGCAATCTGTCTTCTTGGAGCATAACAACATTTCTATAGCATGGACAGCCAAGGAACAGAGTTACACAAAATAAGTATCAAACCATTTAGTACAAACCCTTTCTTTGTTTAAAGAAGGAGCTGTTGAACGTGATGTTTTATAAAGGAGCTCAGCCAAATAATGCAGATTCTCTGCTCATGTGTGTGGAGAAAATCTCTGCTCCAGATAGTTCAGCAGTTCTCCACCACCACGGTATTTTCATTTGCATGGAAAACTACTAACAGAGAACAACTGACAGCAGCATATTTTTAGGATATTGAGGCCCATGCATCTCTGTGTACTTCCTCTGAGATTGTAATTTTGTCTAGGAGATTTCAACAGTTGTGATGAAATCCAACTTAGCCATGTATGGTAGATCCTGTGGCTCTGACACAAGGAGATGAAAAGGGGGTTCACAGTAACAACAAGAAAGAGGAAGACACTACTCCAGAGTTATGTAAGTGTAACTGAGAAGAGAATTTTGCCCAGAAATTCTATGTTCTGCGCTTTGGAGTTCTATACATTTTTACATGTTCTATTCTTAAACTCCAGATGGATGCTGTTTTGCCAGAAAATAATTGAAACACAAAGATGACTCCAAATATTTTATGTTGCCACTGAAAATAGAGAACCATCAAGCAACTGTCCTAGTGAAGTCATAAAAGCAGAGACAGAGTGATCAAAGAAGAAAATACAGGACTCTCACTCCATTCCTAATACAAACTATTTCTCTTTTTAGGACCAGGAGCCTACCTGGCAAAGAGATGTTCCCATAGTCTACAAATACAGTAGGTGAGTACCTGAGGTAACTAGTTTGCCAGCATTTATTTAGTTAAATATAGGAATAGAAGACAGTGGATTTAGCCCTTGAGACTGACAAACGATTGATTTAGGTTATTTTCGTATAATGGAATCATAGAAGCCCAGAATGGTTTGGGTTGGAAGGACAGGGACACCTTCCACTATTCCAGGTTGCTCCAAGCCCCATCCAGCCTGGCCTTGGACCCTTCCAGGGATCCAGGGGCAGCCACAGAGGCACCCTGTGCCAGGGCCTCCCCACCCTCCCAGAGAACAATTCCTTCCCAGTATCACATCTATCCCTGCCCTCTGGCAGTGGGAGCCATTCCTCCTCATCCTCTCTCTCCAGGCCCTTGTATAAAGTCCTTCTCCAGCTCTCTTGGAGACCCTTTAGACGCTGGAAGGGGCTCTCAGATCTCCCCATAGTCTTCTCCTCTTCAAACTGAACATTCCCATCTCTCCAAGCCTGGCTCTAGAGCAGAGGGGCTCCAGCCTGTAGCATCTCCATGGCCTCCTCTGGACTTTCTCCAGCAGCTCCAAATCCTTCTGCTGTTGTTCCCCAGGGCTGGAGGCAGCTCTGCAGGTAGGGTCTCATCCCACAGCCCTCACTGTGGGAAGAACCCAGGATATAGTGCCTTTCTGGGCTGCTCTCTATGCTTTTCACCTTCTGCATTTTGCAGGGAACTGAATTCTTTAAAACTATATTAATATTAGAATAATTAAATAGCTGTCTTGAACTGTGTGCACATTGCATTTAACTAGCTTGAAAGCAAGCCAAAACTGGAAGCAATTTTTAGAAGAATTGTAGAATCAATACATCAATTCCCATTAATTTGGTGTCAGAGGAAACAAATGTCTACCTGTCTGAAACGTGTGCAGTCCCTGCAGAGAAGTACTAAAATGGGCATCTTCTGTCTCCCTGCCTTCCCTGTGCCCTCCAAACATCAGAAACCCAGACTGACTGCAAAATACAATGAAACCACTGTTATTAATCCAGTATCCTGGACAAGTTATGCAAAAACTTTGCCACATCGAAGCCATCCCAAGCTCTACCCCATCCACTGCTCTGAGTTCCTTGTTTCTCCCCTGATGCTCCAGTCCCTCTCAAATAAATCTCCATTCCAGGGCTGAGAATGTCTAGGCAAGCTGAGGTGAAACCCCATTCAGTCTGTCACAGCCATAAGCTGTAATTCTGCACAGCAGTGAGACAATATTAGTGACTAATCGCATTCAAGAGCGCATCTGAAACCAGCCAAAGTTCTGGATCAATCCAAGCTCCGTAAAATGTGCTGTGCTGCAAGCATCTTGCACATCTTGCTCACTGCACAGCTGGCTGCTGAGCAAATTCTTGTCTCAGGAGGTTTGCTCAGGCACATGAAACATATTTTTAGCATCCCAAAGGTGTGAATACTCCCAGAGCTGAGAGTGCAACCTGGCTGCCAGAAGGTTTCCAGAGGAAGGAGCAGGAAAGAGGCAAGGGGTGATGAGATTACCCCCCACAGAAGGAGACTTCTGCTAGGAATATCAACACATCTTTTCAGTCTCTCATTGTGACTGTTTGTGCTTTCATCAGATTTTCCATTTGCTCCTTCAGCTACAGGACCAGATGGCTCCCACACATTACGCTCTGAATCATGGCAAGGCTCGAGGTGTTTGTTGTGTGTCACAGCAAACACAGGCGCCGGACCAGGTTAAACTCCCTCTCAGCCAGCATATGGTGCGCCCTGCACAGGGGTGGGACTGCAGCAGGTACCTGCACACACACACTGTGGAAGATCTGAGCATCCTTTTCTTCTTGCAAGAAAATGACTGTCCTACCTCGAGCCCAGAGAGCAGGGAAGAGAGGCAGTGCAGGGACACATGGCAGAGCACAGATGCTCGGCACTTCCCGTGATGCGCAATGCCTGATGGCAAGGAGTCCTGGTGGGCCAAGGACAGGAGGCTCTTGTTCCCCCTCTGATTTCCCATTGCAGTTTGTGATTAAACTGGTGCTGACACCTTGCCCAGTGCCTGTTTGCAGAGCCAATAGCCCTGGGCAGGACTTCTGGCCATGAAGAACCTACTGGAAAAAGAGACAATCTCATTGTTTGAGAGCATCTCTGCCTCTGGCGTTTGTTAAGTAGAAAACAAAACAGATTTTCTCCTCACTTGCCTTGCACAGATCTGGGGTAGATTCAAGCTGTGGAAGCCCTGTGAAATGAGAGTGAACAGGAGGGGTGTTTGCAAATCCAATGGCCCCTGTTTGGGAGGGTAAGCCTGGGAGGATTACACAGAATGTGATTTGTGCTTCAGTTACAAGACCATAAAAATCACCCTGCAGTTCTCCGTCACTGAAATACTGCATTTCTGAGCACTGAAAACCACTGGAACAATGAAAGATGCTTTTTCAGTACCTAGGAGATACCCGGAGCTCAGTGGAGACAGAGGAGGGATGTCCTGGATAGCACAATTGATATGGTGTGTGTGCTCCAGGTGACACCATGGAGGAGCAGCCAAGCAGCTGGAGACTGTCCAGTGGCCACACTCCACCCCAAGTATTTTCTGAGATAAGTCCCCTCTGGCTGTTTTTCAGCTTGCTTTTCTTGCTGTGTATTTTCATGCCCCCCATGCTGGGAATGACGAGGCACCTTGTGAGCATGTGCTGTGCTGGCCTTTGCTGACAGGGGACACCCGTCAGGGATGGGGACAGCCAGCAGGAATGTCACAATCACAGCCTGTGCCGAGCAGCTCCCATGAAGGTTAACGCGTGTTGCCACCACCTTTGAGGTCAGCGTTGGCCTCACTTTAGCAGTCCTATAAATAGATGCCCAAGGTTGACTGAAAAGAGGATTTGGCTCCGCTGGATCTTGTTTAGCATTCCCAGGAGAGGACGGCAGATTCTTTTCCCTTTTTCTCTTCCAGCCTGTAACCTTGAGTTGGTCTCTGTGGGAAACATTAGTGGCATTTGCCAAAAGCGCTGCCGCTGTGAGCCGGATGTCCTGCTGTGTCACACAAACCACACGTACACATCTCTTCAACCTGCAAACCCAGACCTAATTCCACTAAAGCCTCAAACTAATTCCTCACTGGCAAAACTAGGGAAAAACCCAAACAAACCTTGAGCCTAATTGCTTGAAAACAGTAGGACACCTAGTGGATCTGTAGGGAATATCTTTGGGATGATCAGCAACATTTTGTCATTTTCTTGGCAGAACCAGCTGTGAATATATTTATAGAGGAATCACTGAAATATCCCGGTTTCTATTTAATAAATTAATCTTGTTATAGCTGTTACAGCCTTCAGTTTGCCTGAAGAAGTTATTGCAACCTATAGAAAACCCAAAGAGCATTGTTTGAATGACTTGAAAAAAAAATTATGGAAAACTGGATGGTTCCCAAGGTCTGGGAACAGGAGGAAGGATATTCTGCCAGATCAAAGCCATCCCAGTTGTTCCATCTGACAGCTCTCTAATGATCTTAATGAGCAAAGTTTTACAGTCTCAGTCTGGCTCCCAGTACAATTGTGCAGCTCCACAACAACGTGGCCGTGCTGAGCACAGCCAGCCAGCCCTGCCGGTTGTCTCAGCAGAGAATGACTTGGCCACAGAACCCAAAGTGCTTCTTCATTCCCCAGGGCTGAGCTCTTGAATCCAAATGAGGAGATGATGGGCCACGTGATAACGCCTGCACTGCTGTTGCTGCATTTGCCTGGTACCAACTCCAACATCAAGCAAATTTTGACCCTAGACAGGGAATAAACCCCTCTGGCAGGGTGTGTAAGGGGAAGAAGATTTGGAGTGATGATTCTATGAAATTGTATCTTGGCCAGCAATTATCCTGGGGCTGCCAGGGTTATCTTGCTGGTGTCTCTGGAGGCAGCAGACACAGACAAAGACATGAGTGTTGAGTCCAAAATGGATTCAGGAAACTGATGACTTCATTTTGACAGTCATCACGAAGAACACCAAGTCATTGAGTCTTGCACTCAATTCCTGTTCCTAAAACACACTGAAAACTTTCCTTCTTTTCTGCTTACCATAATATTGTCCTAGTGAAAAATGTCTCCAGAAGATAGTTAATTTTTCTGTTGCCTTCCCACTCTTTCTGCAGCGCTGCAGAGATTCCTAAAGAACAGCAAAACCAGAATGAGATTTGATTTTGGGTAAAAAAATCTGTTCAGATGCAGGTCTTTTATTTATTCCAAGTTCAAAGTTAGGAAAGGAAAGGCTAATTTAAAAATTAATTTTGGTTTGAATTTTATTTCTTCTTATACCTTTACTTCTTAGAGCTGTAGAAATCAGAAAGGACATAGCAGATGATGGAATACAAATGAGTTATCAACAGAAAAATTCATAATAACTCCATGTATTTTCATTATTCTTGCCTGTGGCATGGAATTACCTGAAAAATAGAATCCTTGTACGTTGTAAACCCTTCCAATTGGTCTAGGGTTTTAAAAAATAATTTTTTAAAAAAATTTCAGTGGATGGATTTCATATTTGAAGGTTTTTTTCTGACTGACATGTCAAACTGGGGATAGTGCATGCTAAGAGTACGCTTTTCTCTAATTTAGCAGCTGGATTGGAAAGCTTGAATTATCTCTGCATAATTGCAATGATTCATGGATTGTTAGGAAATTGCAAAGTATTGATTGAATTTTCCCCTTAGGAAATATTTCTCCTCTGATAAAACACAGTTCTGGGGCTTTGCTTTTGTCCTTCCTGCTTTCTGCCCCGGGGAAGCCGGGGGCTGCTTTTATCCAGGAAATGGGAATTTGGGTCAACAGCCCTTCAAGGACAATTTTGAATTATTGTGACTTCCAATTCCAAATCTTCTCTGAGCTTTGCAAAGAGATGAATTTGCAAAGCCTGAACAGGGATTTCAGAGCCAGAAAAGCTCTTTTTTGTTGTTGTTGTTGTTTTTAATGGGACCAGCAGCGAATACTGGCCATCCCTGTTCCACATTCTGCCATTTCCATGTCCAATACCACCAGTGTGCTCTGCAAAGACACCTTGACCTTGTTGTGGGAATGCCACAACCATCAAAGATGGTGGCAAATTTTCCACTTTATTAGGCCAGGATTGCTCTGGGGGATCTCAGGAGCTGGTGGGAAGAGGGAAGTGGAGAATGAAGTGAGAATTGGGTGCAGGGAGAGCTTCACGCACAGTGCCTGGGGCTGGGCAGATGCGAGCTGGGAGCCCTGACACACATCTGCACGTTAACGGTGCCGGGCCCTTTTTGGCAGCTGCTCTATGAATTTCCAGAACAGACCCATAAATATGCAGTTATGAGTGTGACCTCTGCTGCTTTTCTTCGCTAAATTGAACATCCAAGGCCCAGCTGAGTATCATTCCTTGTCTCTGCTCCAGTTGCTTGGGACGTGCTGCCTCTGCAAATGGTTCTGCCAAAGTTAAGGAATTATGGGAGTGCACTAATTCAAGGTTTGCCATGAATTTAGTGCTCCCACAAGGATGACACTAATGGCAATTAATGCAGCAGAAATGCCAGTGCTGAGTGACTGTTCTCACATTAAAAGCTGTCAGTTGGAAAGCACAAAGTCTCTGTTATTCCAGGCCTGACCTCTGCTTTCTGGCTGTGTTTCCTGCGCACGGCAGGTGTCCCAGACCATCCCATCCCTGCCGCAATTCTCTCTGGGAGGGGACACAGGAAAAGAGCAGGGCAGCCCAAAGCAGCCTGTGCTGACATTTCCTGAGGGTTTGGATATTCTCCTCTGGGGTTTGAGCAGCAACAAAATTAACCCAGGATTAGACAGGATATAAGACTTCAATTTCTGCAGCTCCTTGCTAGTTCAATGCTCTCCTCATGTCCTGACCTGTTGATTCCTATTTAGGCACAGAGCTCTTTGTACTGTTTCAGTTTTCACCATGAAGAATCTGATATTAAATGGTCAATTGCATTTAAACAGGCTTAAGCTAGAAGTAGTCCCTGCTGCGGCTCAACTCCGTAGCTATCTGCACAACTTTTCATGTTTTGGTAAAAATCATTGGTAAAAATGCCTTTGCTTTATAATGGCTGAAGTTCAGCAAGTGACAGTGGTGCAGCAATGAGGGGACTGTGGTTTTTACCTCAGCCAGAAGAGCCACTGTTCTCACCCTGTGCCCTAAACTCTTGCATAGGGTAGGTCAGTTCCAGATCAGCAACATCTGCAATGTGGTACAAGAGGAAGTAATGCTTGTGCACATGAAAAATGTAAATAAAGTGTGTTTCTAGGCTCACAAACACAATCCAAGACACAGAAAGGAGAACAGCTCTTACGGGAGGATAACTGAAAGTACTTAATCTGTGTTATTTTAAGGGTTTTTAGCACTAACAGCAGTTCTGGAGGATGAAAACAGGTCTGAGAAACATCAAGTGAAAATTAATAGCTTTTTAACAACAAAGTTCAATGGACAAGTGCAAATAGGATATGAGATGGAAACCTGAGCTCCTGAATTATAAATATACCCAGCCTCTACACAGACAAGTATCTGTTATCCATTTGATGTACTACTCAGTGCCAGAGGATTGAGAGAGGAGCAGGATGAACATTTTCAGGCTCAAGATTTTGTGTGTTCTGGGTTTGGCTGGAGATAGAAAGGATCAATCCAAAGACAACACAGATTCCTATAGACCTCACCATTACACTACCCCCTGTGAGGAGCTGGAGGTGCAGGATGTGTGAGCCCAGACCGTGATGCTCCCGATGCTCCAGTGTCACCCAATGCTCCTGTACTCCTGTGGTGGAACACACTGTGGTCACACATTATGTGTCTTTGTTATTAATGTTTTGTTTTCCCCACTCAGAAGCTCTGAGGCAGCCTGAACTATTTATCTTTAAATGCAGAGGATCACGTTCTGGCTCATTATGGTGCCAGCAGACGGTAACTGATGCACAGCACTGCTGCGATGCCCGGGGGTTACTTTCCACACACAGGAATGATGACACAGCCACTGACTGCAGCGATGGCAAACATGCTGCTGCTGAGGGCAGCCTGGTAGGAAAAGAGCAGCTTTAAGGGATTCAGTTTAATCATCTGGACACAAGTGCTATTTTTATCCTCTGTTGTTTAGATCTCAAGCCTGCACCAGGAGATGCTGATGGCAAAGTTGTTGTCTCCCAAGGCACAGGGGCAGACAAGGGGAACCAGACAACATTTTGGGAAGGGAGAAGCAGGGTGGGCAGGAATGGCAATGGGCAAGGGGCCTGTGCTCGGCTTCTTTGCACCTCATGAGCTGAAAGAGCTCGTTGGCCTCTTTTGATACCTCCACCACAGGCTCATATGCCCCTCTCAGCTTAGCTCACAGGAGGGATCTGTGAGATCCTGGGGGGCTTCCCACCACCTCACTCCAAGCTCCCGTGTGCTTGTGGGGGTCTTTGGCCCACGGAAGCAGGAGAAGGGCACTCACCCCGTGATGGGGGTTAAGACTGGTGGGAACCAGGCAAGTGGTGAGGTGAGATCATCACAGTGTGTGAAGAGGCTCAGGGAGCTCGGAGCATGCCCATCCATCACTTGGGCACAGGAGTCCGGGGAGCTCAGTGTGCCCATCCATGGTTTGGGCACAGGGACTCACTCAGCAGCTCAGAGAATGCCCGGGTATCGTTAGGGCACACAAAGCCGAAAAGAAAAAAAAAAAACGAAAAGACGGGAAAAAAAACTTCAGGTTCCACCGAGATTTGAACTCGGATCGCTGGATTCAGAGTCCAGAGTGCTAACCATTACACCATGGAACCGCTCTGCCACCACCCCCTCCCGGCTGCCTCTAATTCCTTCCACCGCGCCCCCGCCGCAGCGCGACCGTCCTCCCCAGCAGTGCCGGAGGGGGAATCAGTGCTCGGGGGTCGCGGGGGCCGGGCGGGACCCTCGCTGGTTTTAACCTCGCTGAGGGCGCGGCCGCGGCGCTGCCCCGGGCGCGGTGGGGCGGTGTCGCGGCTGCCCCGGAAGCGCCTGTGGGCGGGCGGGCGGAGCGCGGAGGGCGGAAGCGCTGAGGCGGCTGCAGGGAGGGTCCGGCCCCGCTCCGCTCCCGTTCCCGGTCCCGCTCCTCCGCCACCCACCATGGGCACCCGCGACGACGAGTACGATTATCTCTTCAAAGGTGAGGCGGGCAGGGCCCGGCGGGCGGGCGGGAGAGCAGCGGGGCCCGCGGGTGGGGCCGGGGCCGCTCCCTGACGCGGGGCCCGGCGGGCGGGGGGAGCGCTCCGGGCATCCCCGGGCCCCGCTCGGGTGTTCCTCCCTCAACCCCAAAATGTCAGCTTTGGGCAGCGTTTGGCAGCGGGGATTTGGTGTCAGCGCCGGTCCGAGGCTGCCCCGGGCACAGGCTGAGGCGGCGGCCGGTCTGTCGGGTGGCGAGCAAAGATCGCCGAGAAGGATGCAAAGGGCTGATAAGGAATCGTCAAGGTTGATAAGAACCCTCTCTAGCTGTTAAATAGAGGTATAGGGTGGGTGAGATATACTCAGCATTGGTACATGATGCGCTAATTTAATCTAGTGGCACGACTTGCTTTCTTCTGTGTTCAAAGCCCTTGGCGAGGAATGTCCCTGCTGTTCCACACCCAGAGATCAAAAAATCCTCATGGAATCCTGGAATGGTTTGGGTGGGAAGGGACCTTAAAGATCATCGCATCCCACCCCCTGCCATGGGCAGGGACAGCTTCCACTATCCCAGGTTGCTCCAAGCCCTGTCCGGCCTGGCCTTGATCTGTCCTGGCTCCCACAGGGAAGGGCAGGAATATATTATTTTCCAGGGCTGATGTCCCTCCAGTCTGCAATACAGTGGCAAACCGGGTTGAAACATTCCAGATTGTGGTTAAATACTCAATTTTCACTCCCTGCAGAGTAAACCACCAGCCTGCTGGACAGGTTCATGTAGCCTGCTGTGAAATGTGTACAGAAGTGCTGATATTTTGAAAGTTCACTATCCATTTTTTAAAATCTCACTGAAAAAGCAAGCAAAGTAGTGCAAAAAATTAGTTATTTATTATGATGTGGTATTGTAAATTTGAATTTAGGGTTAAGAGCATTTCTTGTGTTGTAATGGTGAGAAACCCTGTGCTTGTCATCCTGAAAGTAAAGGAAAACATTGATGTTTTTTCCTGTACCCTTAAGCTCCTGTAATAACTTTGAAGAATTACCTTATTTTTGTTGTTGGCTGTTTTATCCAATTGCGTGTGGAAAGTGGCATTATTTCTACTTATAAGTCAGTCATCTGTACTGCTATGGAAATCAAATCAGGAAGTTCCAGAAGTGGCTCTTTTCTCAGCTTGCACTGGCAAGGACCTTGCTGACCACCGATTTAATGGCATCAGGCAATGTTATTGTAGATACTTGTGTGCAGGGTATCAAAGCCATTGAATTACTCTTGTTCATGCAGTTCTGTCAGTGGGCTTGTAATTAATGTTTTAGCTGTGAAAGCCTGGGAATATCAGTGACACAGAGTTTGTTGGGAGAGCTCTTATCTTTCATTTGGCCTGCTTCCTTTTATAGTTGGGAAAAAATAAAGTTGGGATCCAGCTATAGGGAGAAGTGCAAAGCTGATTTAATTGATTGCCTTTGCTAAAGCTTTTTCTGTTTAGCTTGGTTTATAGAAGCTGTTGGGAGTGCAGGGAATGCTGTGAAAATGATGTGAAGATAAATGATTTGGGTTTTTCCAGGCTAAAGTGGCCTGCAGGAAGTTGATGCAATGCCACTTAACTGGGATTGATGTGGCAGCTGAAGCAACACAAAAATGCAGAGTAATAAAATCGTGGAAACTTTCGTAACTTCCCAGAGGTGATGGTGGTTCTAAACAAGCTGTCGTCACACTGGAATGATCTGGAAATTATTGCAAATAGGTCTCTGAACAGAATGTCTCCTTGCCAGGCAGTGGTCAAAAAGGCAAGGGGTAGGTAAATCTTTTGGCAAAGGAAATGGGAACTCAGGGACGACGTTAAGTCAGTGTTTGAATTTGAGACATGAGCATCTTGAGAATTGAGGTGCAATGTAGGCATGACAGACACATCCATTTTGAAAGGGATGTTGTAGAATTAAAAAGGTGGAGAAAGGCATCAAAATAATCAGAAAAGAGACCTAATGGATTCATAGCCCTTATACTGAATTGATGTACAGCTTGATCAAAATGTGAACAGTGAGCAATAAGGGCAAATAGAGAAAGTATCTCCTGTTTGTCATAATTTCTCTGGATATCTGTGATGCTTCTTTTATTGGGCAGCGGGTGAAAGCAAAAGGACAAAGTCCCTCAGGTGTGTATGCAAATTTTGGACTGGTGCATTGCCATGCATATTATAAATGGATTCGAAAGCCTGCATGAATTGATAGAAGCAAAAAGAATCTTGTTTGGGGCATGTCAGTGTGATGATTACAATGGCAAGTCTGAAGGCATTGCTTATTTGTAGATGCAGGGGCTGCCTAGGACAGGGTTTAGCCTGTTTGTTGTGATACACGTCATGGTTTTTGGACATCATTTATTTGGAGTCAGACTCTGGGTGTTGGTCTGTCAGGACGCTTCATCCAGCAGAACATTTCTGGGTTTATGAAGGGACTGTGTGGGTAGGTTGGTGGGACTGAGGTCAGAGTTTGACCTGGTTCAAACAATCAAGTGAGGTTCTCTAGTCAGGCTGTCTTTTACTGCTGCTGGGCTGAACTGCCATGTCTCTGTTTGTGAGACCTCTGGTTTTGTCCTGTCAGCCCCTGACAGCAGCTGTGTGTTAAAATCTGGCTGACTCTGCTGCTGGGTGTAAGCTGAGCCCACCTGTGCTGCTGTACAGCGAAATCCGGGGACCTGTTACAAAATACGCTTCTCCTGACTATGTTGCAACTCTTCAGCATATAGGAAAGACTAAGCTTAGCTTGGAAAAAACAAATTCTGTTAAATTCTTCTTGTCCAGCCTCTATTCTTTGTCTTCTTCCATACTTTTGGAGTCTGGCTGGTAGCAGTTCCCAGAATGGCTCCTGAGGAAACACAAGGCCTATGAAGTCCAGTTCATAGAAGTCTTCTAATTTTAGTAGGAGGAAAATATTATGATTATATAAAAATATTAATTTATCACTTAATAAATTAGGCCTGGCTTTAGTACAGGAACCCTTTGCTCTTTTTGATCAATGTTCTTGCAATAGATGAGCAGTTATCAAAGGAACCCTCACTTGTAGAAGTTGTTTTCTGTGGATAAAGCTCAGGAAGATTATGTCTGCACCTTTACCCTCAGGGGCTCTGGATTTGGGGCAGTCTCATGTCATGGACCTGCCTTGTGGTGACATTCAGCTAGGAACAACTCCTGTTTCAACTCTCTGCTTCTTTGCATCATATTCATTTCTCCAACTTCTCCCTTTGATATTGAGGAAATGCTCTGAAACTGAACCAGCTTGCAGGTTTGGGGTTTAGAAGACACATTTTTACTTGTGTGTTTAGATACGTGTGTGGTTGCATGACATCTATTGGTTTGGCAGTGGTAGAAGCCCTCGACTTTCACTGCCTCAGATGTGGAGGCACTTTGGTGCTGTAACAATCCTGCTGGTGCAGCCATTTACTGCAGAGGTGTTGGGAGATGTTACTGACTGTATGGACAGGTAATCCCTGCTCCAAAGGCCTCTGGGGTGACAGTTCTCTTTGGGACCGAAAAAGAGTGAATAAAATGGGGCACGGCTGAGGAGGGAGATTAAAATAAGTGATGACCATGTTGGGTTTATGACCAGCTACGTGTAGGATCAGGTAATTTTTTTCACGTGCCCTTCAAACTCAAGCTGAAGTGGGCAGGGAGAGGTGTTCATCAGCAGATTCTTTTGGGGGTCATGAAGACATATCCAAGCTTTTTATTTTATCTCTCTTAATAGCAGAGCTCAGTGCAGAGATGAGTTTTAGACATGGTGATTTCCTTGTGCTGGTGTACTTGTCCTAGGTCATGTAATATGTGACTTGTGCAATAACTTTTGCCACAGACAACACAAGCTAGTGCTGCTGGACTCTATTTTCAACCTGCTCTCATATTTGATGAGATAATTAAAATATTTTCTGAAAATTTAAACTGAGAGGTTTTACAGAAATAAAAATTGTGTGAGTGAGCTGGAATGTTGGTGAAAAATTAATAACCCTTTCTTGACATAGTTCTCTAAATTGCTTCTCATGCAGCCTAGGAAATGGAATTCTTATTTTGGTCTTCTACAGAAATAAATCTGGAATTACAGAGTGAAATTTATACAGTACTGTGGACTTCATGCTCTTTTTTTTTTCTCTTTCCACTGAATGCTTGTATGCTTTTCTTAAATGTTTAGGGTGGTAAATGCTATAGAAAGTCAAATGCATTGATTGAAAGCACGTGGTTGCAAGTATTGAACCGTCCCACCACTAAATCAGTCACTTGGGGTTGGGAGATCACTTCCATGACTTTCAGATGTGCCAATACAATTTTCCTTGGTTGTGCGACTTCCTAAGGTGCTGCTCCTGCGAGGGAGGTGCTGCTTCACCTGGTTATTGATTAATTTCAGGACTGGGTCTTGAGGCTGAACTTTCTAAAATGTTTCCTCTGGACCTTCCACCTTCAAGTGCTGATGTAGAAAAGGAATTTGTGGATGATGCAAGTTGGGTGGGACAGGGAAAGTGGGAGTGTGGCACTGAAAGAGCTGTGTGCTGATGAGGACTGTGAGATGAGCAATCCAAATGAGCTGGGATTTGGGATGTAAGGGTTTATCCCTGAGGACTTGGACTCTGGTAAAGTAGAAATTTGCCAAGCTAAAGCTGAACAATTAGGTCTGATGACAGGCAGAATGAGCTGTCAAGGTGAAATGGTTGGGAGAAATAATTCCAGCTCCAGGTGTGCCTAGCAGAGATGGAAATACTAAAATTCTTGTCTGCATCACAGGGAGATCTCGCTTAGAATGAGGTGTGCAGTTCTCACTGTGCTGAAAAGAAATTGAAAAACTTGTAGGGAAGGTGTTTGGGGAAATGAACAATGTGTTTATAAGGAACCATTTGACAAGTTTTTGTATTTAGCAAACACACCAAAGCCCAGACAAGATGCGGTTGCTTTCTGTAAATACTCCAGCCTAAACACCGCTGGGAGAAGACACTAATAAGCTAATGGAGAATGCTGGCACATGGACACCACTGTCAGCTGACCACTAATTCCCTCTGAAAATCAGAAGGCAATTTCTAACCATTAGGAGTGAGTTTCTGGAAGAAAAGCCCAGTGAAAGGGACAATGTACAGGAACAATTAGCTTTATCATGGCCTAGATAACGTCATTTCCCTCCTAGAAACTGTTTGCTTGGGGTGTTTAGTATGGGACTTGGCCATCCAGGGTCATTCCTACTGCATTTCTATGCTAAGAATGTGATACGTGGGAACACTACGTAGTATTAAATATCAAAATATGGTGGCTTGATAAGGAAAGCAAAACTGAAATTAATAACACAACCTGAGTGGCTGTTAAAGCTGTTTCAGTTTATAATTTTATTTAAAGAGTGATACTTGCCCAGACTGGCAGAAATGCAGAAGGTGTGAGGAGTCTGAGGCGCCTGCTGACATTCCAGGCTGTTCTTGTGTCCGTGTTCAAGAGGAGCTGCAGTGGCCCAATTAAGTAGAGGAAATAGCTGACTTCAAGGAGGAAGGTATTATTTTCCCCTTATAATTGGGACACATTAATCTGGTGCTGGAAACCATTCAGAACATAAGCAGTGTGGGATTCAGACAAGGTAAGAAAAAAAAACTGGCAGAAGAATTAAAGGGATCCCTCAATTGTTAAATTACTTAAAGGTGGGCTTTGCACTGAACTACAAAAACAGGTTTGGGGGAATACTTAACAGGTATGTGGTGCATCCTGTTGGGAAAAGGAAATGGTGAATGTGGATTGCTTTTCTTGCTTGGAGAAGCTTCTGGCCACTGCTGGGTGATAGCAGGACTGAGCTGTGCAAAGGAAGCTGTCAACTTTTCCCTCCTAGGAGCCTGTTGTGTGTCCCAGTGAATACAAACATGATGTCATCTAAACCCATGGTCCAAACCTGCCGAAACAGTGTTGAAGAAGTGACTTGCTAGTGGCAGAGGAAAGCTGTGGCTGTTTGCCAGGGGTGGTGATGCAAGTGGTGCCCTGTCCCCTGCACTGAGTTTATCAGGATGAAGCATCTCTGTGCCAGCAGAGCTGTTCAGCAGTGACCCAGCACGTAGGAGAGCAGACTCCTGTTTGCATTCAGCCTCCTACCTGCCCTTGTGATCTTCCTACACAGGAGAGGTTAACAGAGGGTGCTTTCTGCAACTCGTGTGGTTGGCCAGTGGCTGCGTGCTGAGTCAGCTGGCACGGGCAGCTGGGAAGATGTTTATTTTGATGAAGTATTCTGCACAAGGCTGTGCTTGAAGCCAGCGTTTACAGCAATTTTCATTTATGGAGAGAGTTTAAAAGGTGCTGCTCTGCCCTTCCAGTCAGAGCAAAGTCCCATCTGCCAGAATTGCTCTGCATTATTTAAACAGAAGCTGCAGAGGGCTGCAGCAGCAGATGGGAGTGTTTCTGCTGCTAGACTGAGCTCCACGGGGGGTTTGTGTCATTGAGTGTGTTTGGTGCTCTCATTGCTTTGTTGTACCACACAGAATCTTTAACACTGTGTTATGGTGTCTTAACAGTTAATGATGTGTGTTACTGAGCAAGTAATTGTGTTTTTTCTAAATAAACAACGACACAATGGTTTTTGTCACCTGAGCGTGCACTTTTTTTGCTTGGACTGGTGTTGATTCACTGCTGAACTTTGTTATTGGCCTTTCTTCTGGAAGATTTTATCTTCTTTTTCTTCCCTTTCCTTCACTACTGGTTTGGAACCTTATCAGCCTTAAGGCCATAGGATCACCCCAAGAGGCTCCTGTTCATGTCACTCTGGTTGTAAACACATTTCATCCACTGTTATGCCTCTCGGTACCGAGTTTTAAGTTACACTTAAACTTGCACCTTTCAACTCAGCGTGACAAGATATTGCAGCAAATCCTCGTGATGCTGTTTTTCCTGCAGGAACTGGACTTCGAACTTTCTGTCAGTCTCTTGTCAAGCATAGCTGAATCCTTCCAATTAGTTTGCTTGGCCATGGTGCTGGGATGAGTCAAACCGAGCCAGGGAATGGTGGAGCCAGCTCTGAGGCTCAGTGATCCCCTGGCAGCATTTTTGAGCAGTTTCAGGCTCTGGCCTGATGTGTCCAGGAGCCACAGCAGCACTGGGGACTGTGGAAGGGCAGAGAGCTGTGGATCAGCAAAGATTTCAAATTGGTGACAGGGTGATGGTGGCCTTGGGGGTTCTTTGGTTTGGTTCTTTTTTCATTCACAATTTTTTCTGCCCCAGTGGAAAACCTCTCTTCTGCAAAGGCATGAGGAGTGTAAAGTGAAAGTGGAGCCTGCTGCTTGCCCTGTGTTTTGGACTTCTTCAGCAAAGCAGATTGCAGTTGTGTGGTTGTAGGGTTTGTGTTTTCTTTTTAACTTCTAGTGTTGCTCAAGGAAATATAACTGGTCACCAATGTTTGCAGTGACAGCCATGTATATTTTTCCTTAAAGAGGGATGTTCTTCCATGCTGGGCAAAGGAGGCTGAAATATAACCAATGAAAGTCAAGTCTAACATCTGTTCAAAATGCTAGTGAATGTGGCAGCTCTGGTTTTCCAGAAATATTGAGACTTGGACAGCAAATCCATGGCAAAGATGGTGCTGTTGCCATTCTTTTCCTTCATGCTTCATTCTTTAAAAGAAATTTTTCTCGCCTGTGATTTTCAGTGTGTCATCTATGTCTGGAGTCTGATTCTGATATAATTTTTGTCTTGCAGTTGTACTTATTGGAGACTCTGGAGTAGGCAAGAGCAACCTTCTGTCCCGATTCACTCGCAATGAGTTTAACCTGGAAAGCAAAAGCACCATTGGAGTTGAGTTTGCAACGAGGAGCATCCAGGTGGATGGGAAGACAATAAAGGCTCAGATCTGGGACACAGCGGGGCAGGAGCGATACCGAGCCATAACCTCAGCGTAAGTGGAGCCTGGGGGGCTGAGGACAAGCTTGGGTTGAGGAGGGCAGTTCTGGGCCCTTTCAGTTCCTCACCAACTGCAAACAGGGGAGTTTGTGTTTTATCAGGTAATACCCACAAACTTTGGTGCTGGGAAGGTTAAATATTGTTCAGCCCAGAAACTCGATCTGGTGCGTTCCTGCACAGACTGATTTACTTTGCAGTGCTCTCATGACACGTAACTGGGGGCATTTCAAGCCTAGAGTGCAAGAGCTTTGAGAGACTCATTTCCATGGAAGTGGATGATAAAGGAATATCAGTGTTCCTGGTCGTTTTATCAGTGGTAACCTAAGAGCTGAAACCTTCCTGTAGCAGCCAGGAAAGACTGCTCACTCGTGTGCTTGTTTGATTGTTAAAAACCAGCATAGCAAAAGCTGGATTTCAGTAGAGCTGGAGGGAATTGTGGGGTGGCAGAACACAGCCTGTTTCCTTTTGAGTGCATTGCTGTGGCTCTCCCTCAAAAGGAGCTGTGCCCTTTGGTAAAGGCAGTAGATCATGCTGACATTTTTATGACCCAGTGAGTCACTCCACAGTCTCCTTATCACTCTGGGCTGTGCCTGTGCTGCACCCACAGTGATGGGTGGGGGAGAATTTTCAGGAGTGGATCAGCGGTGGGAGGTGACAACAGCTTCCTACAGACACAGGGTTTCATGTCTGGGGTGCAGGTTTTCCCCACAGATGTGGGGCTTGCCTTGCTCCCAGACTCTGAGCTGGCCCTGTGGTGTAACCTCGTCCGGCTGCTTCGCTTCCCCGTGTCCGGTCCCACAGCTCTGGGGAATTGCCCTGGGCATTGTTTGCATGGCTGGCCAGCCTAGCCAGAGCTGCTCCCCACTATTGCACAGCCTCCTGTAACCTCACAGTGTGTGGCTGCTGTCCCGTGTCCCAGGTACTACCGTGGAGCCGTGGGGGCACTGCTGGTGTACGACATCGCCAAGCACCTCACGTACGAGAACGTGGAGCGGTGGCTGAAGGAGCTGCGGGACCACGCTGACAGCAACATCGTCATCATGCTCGTGGGCAACAAGAGCGACCTGCGCCACCTCCGGGCCGTCCCCACCGACGAGGCCAGGGCTTTCGCAGGTTGGAGAGCTCGGGAACTTCCTGCTGCTGCCTGGGGATCTGCCCACCGGGCTTGGGGAAGGTGTGGGCAGGAGGAAAAAACCTGCGGCTGGTCACGCCCCTCAGTGTCACATGTCACAGTCAGTCAGAAAGGAGACCTTGCAGAACATGCATGTTGTTTCAAGAATCAGCCAGAGGCACCTGAACATTTTAAACCAGATTTATTCTCTTGCCTGGGCAGTTTGTCTTGCAGAAACTGTGCCTACGGCTTTAGGTTTGAGTTTCTTGTGTGGTGGTAGCTTTGCCTTCTGTGTCCCAACTGACCTGCAGCCTTACACAGGTGCCTGTGGCTGAACAGTTTCATTAAACTGGCTCTCAGACTTTTGTTACATAATTAAGATCTGTGAGCAGTAGTTCTAGTTTCTGTAAGCCTTGTTTTAGGCCCAGTCTCTTTTATCCAGGAGTGTAGCTGGGTTCCTCACATTAAAGTTTGCTGTATCTCCACTGGCAGTGTATGGCCAGTGAGGATCTCTGCCTGCAGCTGGAGGAGTGTCATTCCCCCTGCTGCTCTGTTCATGTTTAATAAGCTGCTGTGATGTATTGGCAGGTGGGAGGTGGAGAAACTCCATGAGGTTGAAGGAAATCTGGGAAACTTTCTCACACTGAGAAACTGCAACAGATTATCACTTTCAGTGATACAGGAAAATGTGCCTTAAAGTAACACAGCACTGGGCTGGTACCCGTGCTTGGAAGTGGGTGTAAATTCTAATGTTGTGTTGGGTGGTGTCACTTCCCCATCACTTAAGGGGGAAAACCCCACAACTTGTTTTACTTTCTCTTGATACCTGGCTGTCTCATCAGGAACACTACAAATATTATCTAGTACAGAAGCTTTTCCAGATGGCAAACAGATATGTGCTGTACCTCTCTAATTATAGTATTTCTGTCCACACAGAGAAGAATGGTTTGTCATTTATTGAGACATCTGCTTTAGACTCTACAAATGTGGAAGCAGCTTTCCAGACTATTCTGACAGGTGAGTCATCCAGGGCTTTGTGCTTCAAGGGGGAAGGGCAGAAGGCTGCTCAGATATGATGCAAATAGGCATTTCTTTGCCTATAAAGTGTTTAAAATGTTGCTATTTAATCATTCTTCATTAGCCATAAGATTTGGAGTCCAGTTTCAAAGTGTTACAGTTGAAAGGCCAGCCTTGAACTGAGGAATGAATCCTTGTTCACTTTGATCTGCCCCAGGTTTCTTGTCAGCCTGGTTTGTGTTTCAGTTTCCATCTCCCATGACAGGGAGTGCCCACAGGAGGGAATTGTTTCACGCTGGCATCAAGTGAGAATAGCCATGGTTTGTAAACGAGAAGTCAGTCCAGTTTGTTTCTGTCTTTAATGGTGACCGTAGCAGTTGCCAAGGAAAAAGGGATGAAAGAGCAGAGATCCTTCCTTTGAGACACAGTGACTCCTGAGCTGCAGGAGTTTTTTTCCTTAATAGTCCTGCCCGGACTTTAGGCCTGTGTAACATGTGACAGCAGTCAGTGCTGCATTTTTATGCTCTGTGGATAAAGTACTTCCTTTTTGTTTAAAGCCTTGTTTAGGTAGGCAAAACCTGTTAAAGCTGAGACACTCAATTTGGGGAACCTTAACCCTGGCTTGTAAAGGTGGGGTAGGAATTCACAGATTGGTGTGGAAGTCACTCATTGTCATGAGACTTCTGCATTTCTGTGCACCCTGTCAGCTGCAGCCAGGGCACAGTGGGACACTGTGGCCTCTGGTTTTGGAGCTTTCATCATTCCCAGCTTTGGCAAATGCTCTAGTCTGAGTTTTCAGAACATCTGAGACACTCCTCTGCTGTGTCCCTGTTTAGGTGTGCCAGGCAGTCTCTTGTTTTCTCCAGCTGCCTCTAACATGTTTTCCAGTTGCACTTCTAAACTGTCTGTAAATCAGATCTTGTTGCTGTGACATTGACACCTAGTTAGTTCTGAATTCTTTTCCTCTTTGCCACCTAATTTAGACATTCTTTTAGAAAGACACCAGAAAGGCTCTGGTAGCCATGCTGGAACATGCATGTGAGGATAGAACTAAGAGGTTATTTACTGTAGTAAAAGTATAAATCCTGTAGCATTTCTTAATTCGTTTGAAATGCTTTATGGACAGCCTGGCAATGGAGAGAGGTGTTGGGCTGCTGGGTATTAGCTGCCTGTGTTCATCTGTTTCTTGTTTCATCCTGAGTTGTAAGAGGCCTCTGACAGTTCTGACTCTATTGTGTTCTTACCCTGGGTTCCTAAGCAGTACTGCTCCTGTGCAGATACCACCTAAGTGTGTTTTTGTTAGGTAAATAAAGAACTTTTTTTCCTTTTTAATTGAACCATGTGGTTCCCTTTTAACTTCAGTGTAGTCATTCGGTTGTAATTCCAACATTGCACAAATTTGTTTCATAAAGAAAGAAGTTCTGTTAGCTCACACATTTGTTCCTACATGACAAACTGCCAGTGCCATCAGAGGGTGGATGACTAAGGAGTGGCTGAATGCAGAGGTGTTGGGATGCCTGCTGCATTTCCTGTTTTCTTCACATGCCTAAAGGCAGTCCTGTCAAAAATGCACGTGAATTTGGGCATGGATTTTTCAGGGGAGAGGCGTTCCTCACTTGTCAGTGCCAAAACCTGAGATTTCTTCCTTTATGCCCATGTCCTTGGTAGCTTTTCTCTGAGGAACACCTCGACTTTGAGGTCAGATTTGGGCAGATGTGCTGTGTGTCCTGTAGAACAAGCAGCCTTGCTGCTCCCACTTTCTGTTGTGTTCTCTAAGTGACACTGGAGAGGTGGGAAGTTTCCTGTGTACCCTGGGCTTCCTTCAGAGCCATGTGATGCTCAAAGGATGCGCTGCTGTTGCCATGGGAAGCACCTCACCTCTTGGGCATGGGCTGGGCTTGCTTTATTTCTCCTCACATGCTTCCCACAGTACCTTTTATTCTAGAAGTGAGCTTGGGTTCTAATCCGTGGAGGTTTGATTTTTTTTTTTCTGGTTTAATATGTCTGTAAGCAGAGCTGTCTGTAATGGGAGAACAGGTGATAAAACTTGATCATGGTGAGCTCTGACAGATTCTTGAGGCTATCAGTGTTGCCTGCACGTTGCTGTGACAGTGTTTGAGGTGAAGAGCTCTTGGGTTTGTCAACGGGATCCTTGTGATCCCTGTTCAGGAGGGGTCAGTTCAGCTGTGCTGGGAGAAACTCTTGTGCTTAGTGGGCATGTGCTCTCTCCAGACAGGAGCTGCTGTGTGGGGGAGATAAAGGTGCAGTAGACAGGGCCTGAGCAGCAGGTTGGCTCCAGCTGGGCTGTGCCTGGCATGCTGAGGAGGGCTGTTCTGGAGCTCACTTCACAGCTGGCTTGTGCTCTTAATGACTTGCTTTGAAGGAGAGAGGGGGGCAGC
This sequence comes from Brachypodius melanocephalos, assembly GCA_013398615.1. Taxonomy (NCBI): domain Eukaryota; kingdom Metazoa; phylum Chordata; class Aves; order Passeriformes; family Pycnonotidae; genus Brachypodius; species Brachypodius melanocephalos. Next base: position 1,188,405 of record VZSR01003798.1, on the reverse strand, counting down.
CATCTGAGGAATGTGGTTTTTGGAGTCACCCCGCAGAATCCTGGCTGCTGTGTTTGGCAGGGCTGCCTCCCAGCCCCGTGCCTGGGGGTGGAATGCTGGCTGTCCTTGGGAGCAGGAAGCTGGGGAAGCCAGCAGGCATTGCCAGCAGCTGTGAGCAGAGCTGGCTGACAGGAGGGGCAGGACGAGCTGCTGCTCCAGCCCTGCTGGTATTTGCAGTACTGGGAATTGCACCACAGACACTCCAGGGTGCTCAGAGCTTTTCCCTCAGCTGCTGGGGTCTCTCCTGAACAGGGTGTTGTGACCAAGGTCTGCAGTAACCCCTCTTTCTTTCCAGATGGAAATAAGGGATAAAAGCTCTTCTTTCTTCTCCCATATTATTAGAGGGGCTGTATCATACATGTGGTGGGCTTCCTGTCCTGCTGTGGATTCCAGATGAGGTTTTGAGGACCTTTCCCATCTGTGACTTAGAGTAATGGTCCCTATCCAAATTCTTCTGTTCGAAGATGTCTGGATTGCCAGGGCTGATTGTTATGCACACAAAGCTGCTTTGTATCATCTGGCAAATAAGAGAGGCTGGTGTTATGATCCCAGCCACCCTGAGCATTCACAGCAGGATAAAGCATCCTTAAAGTAAACTGGAGTCTGCCTCCCTTCCCTGCCTGGCTCTGTGCTGTCTCTGTTCCCACACCACATTCTGCTGTGGTTTCATCTCTAAGGAATCCCATCACCAAGGAAACAACATCACAGAATTAACATCAAAAAATCGAGGGATTTCCTCTTTTGTTGTCTCTGTACACCTGAAAATGAATGGAACCTCAGTGCAGGCTGAGCAGCCAAGGTCTGGCCCAGCTCCTGCTGGGCAGCAGTGTCACTTTTTCCCAGCTCTCACAGTGCAAGGCCTGTCTCTCACAGCTCCCCATTATGCAGTGATGTATTCTGCTGAATGTGCCCTTATTAAGGTCTCATTCAGCTCCTGAGCAGAGCCCAGAGTGCTGTGTCTTCATTAAAGAGGGCACATCTTCATTAGCCCAGCGCTCTCCGAGCCCAGCAGTTCTGGTGCAGCCTTGGCAGCCGGTGCTCCCTTTGCCCCAGGGAGAGCAGGTTTGGGCTGTTCCCCCTCCCCTGTCCCAGCAGCACAGCCCCGTGTGCTGAGTGTGCAGCTCACCAGGGAAGGACAGGTTTTAGCATTTAGGCTGTGGCTGCACCAAGCTTTGCTCTGCAGAGGAGGGAGAAGCAGCAAATTTGGGACTCTTGACAGTGGATTCACTTGCAGGGCTGCTGGGGAGGTTGTGGAAGGGAGGATCATGGGAAGATGTTCCCAGAGTCAGGAGCAGATTCATTATCAGCAAGGGAATTGGTGCTGTTAAGATTATTTTTAAGGCTCTGGGGCTGATTGCTGAAGCTCTTTGCTGTCAGGTGAGGCTGTTACACAGAGGGCACCCTGTGTGAGTCCTGGCTGATGGGGTGGAGGAAGTGTGTGACAATGTCAGGGACTTGTATGAACTTGTTCAGGAAATTCTCTGTGAAACTCAGAATTGCTGTTGCTGGAGGTGCTACTGGAGAATTCCCAGTAACAAAGGTGGCCAGAGGCCTTTCCTGTTGATGGGAACAGGCATTGTTCTCCTCTGGGAGTGAACTGGCTGCCAGCCCTGAGCACAAAGCTTGTCCTGAAGGTGCAGAGCAGATTTCTCCAGCTCTGCTCCTCCCACCCCACACACAGGCTCTGCTGAGCGCTGCCACGGGGCTGAGCTGAACCCTATCTGTACATTCACACACCGGGCTGCAGGTGGCTTTGAAGGTCTGGTTTCATGGGTTTCACTCAACTTGTGAGGTTGTTTACGTGTAAGGTGGTTGGAAAGAAGAGCAAGCTTTAGAAAGGGTGAAATCAGAAAATCCTTTAACCTGTTCAGCTCGTTTGGTTGCCTCAATGCCTTGATCTGTACCTGACTGCATATGAAAAAGCCATTTTAATGTACAGTTTGTCCCTATCTGAGTCTGAGCTGGGGCTTTTCGTAAAACAGCTTTAGCAAGCTTTTATTTTTTTTAATGGTTTTCAAATTCAGATTTGCAAGTGAGTTCCCCACATTCTATTTTTGGTGTCCTGTATTTCCTTTCTGGGGGTGAAGTGCTACACATGCTTTACTCTCTCTGTGCAGCTGAAGTGCTGCTGTAGCTGCTCTGAGTTTTTGTGCAGCACCATCAGCCACGACAAGACCCAGGAGCAGGGCAAGGTGCAGGTGTTTATCCCATGCTCTCTGATTCCTCTTTGTTCAGAATCTCTTCATCTGAAGCCCATATTTCTCACACAGCACATTTGGTAAAAGGTTTCTGTGCTGCGGAAGGGGCTGAGTCTCCCCTTTTGGGCCTAAATCAACCTTTTCTGAAGATTTAACACTGCTTGGGTGACAGACATGATGGGTGTGCTCAGCAAGAAGAATTTGCCCTTGCAGTCCTATCAGGGAGGGAAATCTGGAATGGTTCCTTTAATCCTGTTTGTGGATACATCAGCAAACATGTGACCACTGTCCTTGGAGCCTTAAGAACCTTCAGAAGGAATGGATGGGCGCATAGTTTCTCACTCATAGCATGGAGATCTGTGAATTCTGTCCATTTACTGACTCTTATCTCAAGGGAACTAAAGCAGTTGTTAAAAAAGTAATTTCTGTTGCAAAAATGTATTTTATTTTCTGTATCTAGAAAACACCACAATTGAACTTTGTGTGGAAGCTTCATTGCATTACTTTTGTAATTCCAAAGCTCTGCCTGGTTTCCCCCAGGTTTAACCCTTCAGTGGCCTTTTGCTGGTGTGCACATATTGATCAGCTCTTTCTCCTCTTCCAGAGATCTATCGGATTGTCTCCCAGAAGCAGATGTCTGACAGACGTGAGAATGACATGTCCCCAAGCAACAATGTGGTTCCCATCCATGTCCCTCCAACCACTGAAAACAAACCAAAGATGCAGTGCTGTCAGAATATATAAATTGTCCATTCTTTCCTAAAAGGCTGTGTATATTCCCCAGGTCCAAGATTTAAATATATTTGTAATTCTTGTGGTTACATTCTTGTGTTTAGTTACTGCTTATTCTTTCTCCATGAATTTCTCCATGTCTTAAACACTTTGATTTCAGTGTTTATCAGTCTCTTACTTGGATGTGGCTGCAGTATTTTCCCAACACCGACCTGTCGGTTTGGGCTCAGTAAATTGTGTGGAACTCAACTGATCCCTTCCCAACATGATGCCCGCTAGTCAGAGCACTGACACCTTTGGAGAGCACTTGAAGACGTTATCCTGCTCCTCATAAAGCAATTACTGTCAGGTTAACGAGGAAAATCTCTCTGGGCAGGGTAATCTTTCCTTGTCTTAAGGTGTTGTATTCTGCATCTAAAGCTCGGCGAAGCTCTGAAGTGCAATTTTATTGTAAGTTAAATGTTTGTGGCTACATCTTCAGATTGTCAAGTGAAGTTTTATAGCATATTATGGGGGAGAAAAGAGACTTTCTTGTGAACAAGCAACAGTTAGCAGCAGTTCTGGCTACCTGTGAGTGAGGTGCTGTGGTTTGGCACCTGCTGCAGAGGTTGATGTGAGGCAGAGCTGCTGGGACCCCACAGAGGTGCCCCTTGTGAAGGAAGTGAATGCAGGAGCCGCGTCCCCGAGGAAGGGTCACTCCAGCTCTGGAACTTGCAGTATCTTTGTGCTGCTGGAGGCTTGGCCTCCTCAGTGCTAGTGGTATCAGGATTTGAGGATGCCTTTTTCTCTTTCATGGGACTCAGACTTGAAGGGTGTTGGCACATATTACATATCACATCTATTAGTGCATGCCACATTTATTAATATATTCAAGTGCTTGAGTTGAATGAATAACTTCTACTACCTGGCCTTAGTTTTCAGTTCTGGTTGATCCAGTATTTTTAAATTATTCCAGTGGTTTGCTGTATGTTCTTCAACCAAACCCTCTGGAGCAGTTTTCTGACTGGATGTGTTCCTCCTGTGGTGTGTTGCTCTGTACCAATCCAGTCCAATCTGCTTGTTCAGGGATACATGAACTGTGCCTTCTGTCACTGCACGTCACCGGCTCTGTGCTGTTCCTAAACACGTCTGACACTGGCATTGGGGGCCACAGCCACTGCATTCCCACAGGATTTAAAGGAACTCTCTGTTGTGTAATGCCTGCAGTTATTTATACAATTACAGGGAAGTAACTGATTGTAGGGGACGTTTCTCAGACTCTGATATGACCCACTTGGAAGATCCAGATGTGGTCGGCACTTCCAGCTGTGTTCTGTTCCCAACCCTTCTGTCTCGCGGTGCTCATGATGTGTGAGGCACACGGAAGGCATTGCTGTAGTCGGTCACTTCTTGTTTTTTACTCCATTTCTCCTCCTGATATTAGTTCTGAAGATGCTACTTTGATCTGTTTGTAAATTACTTTGTATTTTATGCATGTACTGTACTTTGATTCATTATTTTTTTAGATTGATTTAAAATATATTCATCCATGATTCTAATAAAGAATTACAGGGGACGACTCACTGTGGTGTTGGGTGCACTTCTTGGGAGAATTGAGGTGGCCCTGAAAGTTTTACCTATGAACTTCTTGGAAGAGGCAGCGAGAAGACACTGAAGTGGAAGTGACCCTGAAAAAGGAGCTGAAAGGGTTGTGTAGCACAGTTGCCTTCCCTGAGAGCAGCTCTGAGCTTCCTGGGGCTGTTGCAGTTTGTAGCCAGGGCACTTTGGCAGCTTCAGGAAGTTTTGAATCTTAGAAAATTCTGTGGGTTCACTCCACTCAAACCTCTGAATAACTCTTACAAACCTGTTTTTTTTTTTCCCCATGTTGCCACAAGGAAGAAAATCTGGTGGGAGATGAGCTCCTGCCTTCTGCAGCAAATGATGGAAGCTGTGGATCCTGCTGTGTGTCCTGATGAGGAGATGCCCATGAGCACCAACGGGACAGCACTGCTGGCCCTGGGGACAGCTCTGAGGGTGAGGTGTGAGCCCAGCCCCTCACTCACTGCAGGAGCTGTTCTTGCAGCACATTCTCTGCCCATACAGGAGCAGACTCTGGAATTAATCAATTTCCTGTGGCAGCCAAGTTCTAAATTTGTCAGCTGAAATGCAGGATGAGTTTCACTCTGCTTCCTTTTCTCATTCCTATAAGCAGGTGACTCGACTCTGCTGTCACATCAATCTGGATTTTGTGTGGTTTTAGGTACAACTCTTCCTGCTGCAGCAGATGGAATTGCAGTGCAGATGGTGGGAGCACAAACCACTGTGGGAGGCTGAGGACTTCTAAAGCAAAATCCAGTGGGGTCTGTACAGAAAAGGAACTTCTCACCTGGGAAACCCTTGTCCTTCTGTTCGGGGGGTCTGTGCTGTGTTTTCCTAAGGATTGCAGGGCCCTGGCAGCAGCTCCTGGCCTGGGCTGGGTGACACTCCTGGGATAGGGAGGTGCTTCCCGAGGTGTTTTGGGAGGGACAGTGCAAGTCATTATTCCATCTGAATGCTTCCCAATGAGGGATTGTCCTGTCCAGCTGCTGATTAATTGTTCTGTTCCATAATTGGCACTACTTGTGTACTGAAGTGTCTCCTCCCTGCTAATGGGAAACAACTGATGGTAACAGACACTGCCTTGGGAGCTTTCTGAGATTCTGGGAATTCCATATAATGCTTCAAAAATCGGCTTTGCTTGCCAGAAGTTTTTGCTGTCATTCTTGAAAGCCCCAACTTTTAACAATTATTCAGTGAACATCAGTGGTTCCTGTCTTTGATGGGAGTTGAGGTTCTGACTCTTAAGCAGAAAGGACATGGAATTGTTCTGATTTAAAGACATTTTTTATTAAGCGAGAATTACTTATTCTATAAATTCAGACCCGATGAATTTCCAGTCTTAAATAGCTTATTGAGTGTGGCTTGTCAAATAAGAAGATTACACGCTGGGCTTTAGTTAACAAGATTTTTAGAAATACAAAGCACAAATACTGAAAAGCTTCAGCACGTAGCAGTGGCTGTGCTGCCTGGGACTCATTCACTCTGAAGGTGTTTCTGCTGCAGATCTGTGCTCCTGATTTATTCAGTGGGCTCCCTGGGAGCTGCTGGGCTGCCTTGTGTCCTGTCCCATCACTGCTGGCTGACCGTGGGTCCTCAGGTGTCCCCCCAAAGGCCTGGGAACCTGTGAGGGGCCCAGGGCAGGGTCACCACCCATGGGGGCTGTGCAGGGGCTCTTCCAGCTGGGATTGTGCATTCCCAGGGGTCTCCCTGGGGCCAGACTGCCGAGGAACTGGGAGAAGGGTGTGCAGAGCCACTTACCTTTGGTTTATTCCAGCTTGGAATGGCAGCACTGGGTGTTCTGAGCCATCCTGCACTTCTGTCCCAGCCTGGTGCCTGGGGGGTTTTGACTGAGGGGAGCAGCCACATCACTGGAGAGCTCGGATCTGTGCAGGGCTGGAAGTTTTGCTCTGCAAATGAGTACATTGGAGAACTACACACTGAGAGAAATTCAATTTATTTTGTACAAGGTAGGATACCTTTGCACAGTGAACAAATATATTACAAATCTGTCTTGCCTTAAAAAAGTATTGCCATTTTGGTGCCTGTTTCCTAAGCTAACGCTGATATACAAGAAGGTACTTTTTTTTGTTGGTTTTGTTGGGCTTTTTTTTTTCCTGTTAAGCTCTCTGCACATCATTTCATTTGGTTTCAAAATCCTGCTTTGAAAAAAACCAAGCCAAACAACTGAGCACATCTCTGCTCTCTGGAGAGAAACTACAGCAACACACCAACGTGGGTCAGGCCAGCAGCTCAGGCTGCTTGTGCTGGGTGCCAAGGTGGGTCTTAATGAGAGTATTCCTTATCCAACCGCCTTTCTCTTGATATTTTTGAGGTAAGTCTTTCCATTCATGTACACAAAATATATTCCTACTGGGCCTACAAAATAATTGTTTCCTTACGTCTCAAATAAGGCTTTCCTGGAAAACAAAATTGCTATTGCTGCTCAGCCACGGCCCCCATGCACACATGCAGCATTCAGGAAACCTGGTGGGCAGGATCCTGCTCTGGGAGCCTGGGGGTGTCCAGGCTCAGACTGGGGGTTCAGAGCCAGCCTGGAGTGTCCTGGCCCCAAGGGAAAGGCTCCAGGGGCAGAATGTCCAGGCCAGGGGCTGTGATCCCAGGTGTGAGACTGAGCCCATCTGTGGGGACACTGCTGGACCCCAGCACGGTGCTCCAAGGATCCAGGAGAGCTCCCAGAGCTGGGATCCAGTTGCTGCCCTGAGCTGGGGGGCTCCTCTTGCCAGTCCCTGAGCCCAGCAGGTCACACTGGGATCGTGCTGTGAGCCAACCCACAGGGCTGCTGTCATCCTCTGCTGCTTCCATCAGACTGGCGAATGTGCAACAGAATCTTTTTTATATTTAAAAGGCAATCAACTTGCTACTTCCACGTTTGCCTAATAAAATTACATACTTAGAGTCAATACTACTTCATGCTCAAAATCTACAAGGAACTAATGGCAAGTACTCTACTTTCTAGGTCAATAGAGATTATAAATTAAAAAAAAAATATCATGGTGGCTCAGTCCAAAATTTTACTATGGGTCAGACCCTTAATAATTACTTCACAAACAGCTGCTGAAAAAGAAAACCCAGTTTCAGCTCCATTTAATGACAGTTCAGGTAGAATCATCAACGGATAAAGTTGCACTACATGGTAATGCACATCAGATTGAGAGGTGTCATCAGTGGCATGCTGACAGGGAATCATGAGGAGATGGTTTGGGAAGATGGGAGAGAGACGCCGATGTGGCTCAGCTTTGAGAAAGGAAATGAAACCAGGGCTGGTCTGTGCAAACCTGCAGCATCCCGAGGCAGGAATTGGAGGGGCAGCAGTTTAAACTGCCTGACAGATCTGCTGGATTTAGCTATCAAAAGAGAAGCTGCATAAGCAAAACCAAAGCCTACCTGTGCCAATCAATGTTAAAAGTGTGTTAAGATGGGTGTGAGACTCATCGTGGAAACTCCATTCATTAGCAAAGATCAGGGGATGTTTGGAAAGATATTAAAAACTGCACAGAAAGTGTCTGTGTCAATACTCCTCAACTCAAATTCTCTAGTACTGAATCTGGAGATGACAATCTCAATGCTAATTACCAAGCATGATCTGCACAGGTTGCACATGGTAATGGCAGTAAATGAGCTTTGCAGATAGTGAAATGACAAGTTTCCCTGCTCTTGTTCAGAAAAACATCCATTCCTGTGGCAAAGATGAAAATAAATTCCAGCGTATTCCTAGTCACCTTGTTCCTAACAGTAAAAGGTTTCTTGATGCAGTCAGTAGAAATGTACATCCTGAAGTCCTTCTACTAAGCATGTTTTTGTGGTTTATTTTACAGCAAAGCCAGGGTTAGAACACACCACGGAGAGTTTTTGCCTGGAGCATGAAGACACCTTCCTGGGGTGATGTGCTCCAGTCCCACGTGGAGGAGGCTCTCATTAGTTCCAGGTACCCATACAAAAATGTCTTTATAAATAACATCATGCAGCAGCAGTTGGCCCAAGCTGATGTCATGTCAGGTCCTTGCCAGTCCGCAGCAAAGGAAGGAGCGGCTTCTCCTGTGCTTCCTCCCAGTCTGTGCTGGCAGCACAGTGCCCAGTGAAGTCCATCCCTCTAAGACTGCTTGTCCCACGAGGGCCCATGCGTGGGGCTGTGCCGGACGGGGAGCAGGTCGTAGTGCCCAGGAATGTGGCTGTTCCTGGGCAGGTCATATGGGCTCTGAAGGTAACTGGCACTGCGACTGCGGCCCTCCTGGACTATGCTGACAGTGGGCTCTGGGGGAGCAAGGAGAACTGGGTTGTGGTGACCAGCAGCAGTCCCAAAACTCCTGATCCTCCCGAGTCCCTTCCAGCTCAGGACATGGCCCACTGTGCCTCAGCTCCCCAAACCAACACCCCAACGCTCAGGCCTTCCCCCTGCCAGTTCCTCCCTGTGCACACCAAGCCCAGGATCCCCAGGACAGGAGAAAACCACCAACCCCCTGTGCCACCCAATGCTTACCAACTTCGTAGATGTTTTTATTGGCTGTTGATGAAGTTGGCATTTCGGAATACGGGGACTCCCTGTGACCAGGTGATTTCATTTCCACATAGCTGCTCTCGGAGTGTTTGCAGGTTAAAATGGGGGGGTCTTTAATGGTGGCATATGGGTTTTCACTGCTGTTCAGGGAACAAGTGCTGGAGCTGCACACAGATTCTTTCATATAATCTGCAAAACAAGAGTGGAGTGGGTGCGTTAGGATCATTAGCTTAATTAGGTTAATTACAACTGAGCCTCTGCAGGAAGGCTGGGGGGGACAAGGGGGCAGGGGATAAGAAAGATCCTTGAAGCCTCCAGCACAGACACCCGGTGCTTGTGCTCTGGGTGTTCCAGACCATTGCATCCACCACTCAGTAGCAGGAAAGAAATGAAAACCTACTCAGTACTGAAGGTTTTCCTGTGAAAGGTCCTAGCTGTCGTTTACTGCAGTATTTCATTTGAGGTGGCAATCCTTTCCCTCCCTCCCCCTAATTCCTCCGGAGCCGTGTTTATCCCGCTCCGCCTGCCCCGCAGAGCCGGGCGTGGCCGCGGGCAGTCGGCTCTGCAGGCAGGAGCTGCTGCTGGGACCTGGCTGCTCAGCCAGCTGCAGGGAGAGTCCCGGGGCCTTGCTCACATCCAGTGCCCTGTGTTGGAGTGCACGACATTGCCACAGGCTCAGAATTGCACCAGTGCAGCCTCTGCGTGTGCAGCCCGTGCTGCTTTTGGGATTACCCAGCATTCTACAATCTGGGAATGCTTGGGTTTCCACAGAGGGGGACAAGCCTCCATCTGAGCCTCACTTTTGCTCTGCTTTTTTCCCCCTTTTGCTGTAGCCATGTCCTGCTCCTCTCCCCCGGGCTGGAGAGGAGATGACGGGGGCACTACATGGGGAGAACAAGGTTGGCATGAGAGCTGTGACCACTGGCCTGCCCGCTCGGTGACCCTGGCTGGGATAGGCCAGCCTGCTGCAAAGTACAGTGCCAGTCTTGCTTTAAAAATAAAAAACAATAGAGAATAAATAGGTCTTAACATTGACATTCAAGAACGTGCCATTGCTGCTGTGTGCATCCTGCTGGGCAGTGCCAGTAATTTAGAATTAGAGCGATGCAATGAAAGATGAGGCATTTTCTTGTGCTGGGTTACAGTACAAAGGCAGATCCTGGTATATATGAAATACTCCCGGTGAAATAGGGGGACTTGCAAAATAGCTGCAATCCCAGCTGCCCCCGCTGTCTAGTATGGGAGACAAAAAGAGAAATTCAGGTTAAGAAATAGACAGACAACACGACATCGCTTCTCCGCTCCAAACCTCGGCTCTGAGCCTGCCAGCCCCGTCCTGCTCCCTCACGTGCCAGCTTTGCTCCACTGTGAGTGACTGTCCCTCCTTCATCTCTGGGTTGTGTCCGTGTGTCCACCACCCCTGGCCAGGTGCCCCTGGTCCTGGTTGATCCCCGAGGGAGGTGCCAGGTCGTGCTCTGCCACCTGCAGCCAGGTGTTGCCTTTCTGGGCTCTGCTTTCAGTGGCACCACAAGTCTGGAGAGCCCTCAGCTCCCAGGGTCAGTGACAGCAGCTCACTGGGAAGCTCCACTGCAGGTAAACAGCTGGGACCATCAAGGATGGGGAGGCTGGCAGAGGCCTGGCACCAGTGCAGTGTTTATTTAGTTAGAAAACTTAGAAAATCCTTGTCTGACATCAGCCTGGGTGAGATGAGCAGTGCCTTTGCTTCCAAGTGAAACCCACCTGGTTTGGTACATGTAGGAGATGGGAACCAAAGCAACACTGACATTCCCTGGCTGATGGCTGCAGGGTTTGTCCCTTCAGTGTCACCAACCCCAGCCCAGCACAAGCCAGTGGAAAACTGCCCCATCCCATCCTTCTACAGAGAGATGGAGCAACCCTGTGAGACCAAAGGCTTCTGCACGAGTGAGTTCAGTGTTGGCTTTTGCTGTGTATGTGACTTAATCCAGGTGCCACAGTCTGGGATCTGTTGGTGTTAGAGGTGAGGAAACCACAGACAGCCAAATGGAAGGCTCAGCTCCACCTGCCAGCGAGTTGCAGCTGCTGGTGGCTACTGCAGGAACACAGAGCTCATCAGGAGAGCCTGGGCAGCCTTTAATGAGCCAGCTCTGCATTTTGGGGTGAGGGGCATGAAGATTATCATAAACTCGCTTCTCCATTCCAAGCAGTGCTGCTGAGCAGATGCTCACAGGGTGAAAAGCAGGATTCCCTCTGTGCCCCAAGAGCCCCCTGCAAAGCACTCCCTGCCAGCACCACGGCTGGGAGGGAACAAATCAAACCAGAGCTGGGTGTACATTCAGGAAATGTTGATTCTAAAGGACTGCTGGCTGCTGCAGCAAAGGAGAGCAGAGTGAGAATTCCTCCTCCTGCAGAGCTGCAGCTGCAGGTAAATAGCTGTGTGGTTTGTTTGTGGAATTGGGCACATTGGAGCTGGTAAAGGCAAAAATCCCAGCACATCAGCTGTTTTATTTCATCCAGCTCAGCTACTTTGATTTCCCTAAGCTAAAATTCACCTGCACTGCAGTTAGGGCTGACATTACCTCGCAGGCAGGTGTCCCTCAGCTTTTCCCTTCCCCTCCCAGGACCAGTTGGAAGAGACCAGTGAACACCACTCAGACTGCCCAGACTTGTTTGGCCTCTCCCAGGAATTGCCTTTTCCCAGGAGATGTTGAGAAACAACACCCAGAGAGCCCAAAGAGCCCATTCCTGCTGACATAAACAGAGCTCTGTGGCTGCCTGGGATCAGACCTTTGCTGTGGACACAATCTATTTTATGGAGCACCAGTGGATGTTTGGGATTCTGGGCACACCAGGGAGTCATTAGCCCTCAAGAAACATTATGTGCAAGGTCATGGAGGATTTAACTCTAAAGGCTGTAGAAGCAGCTGAGTTACTTTGTCATTAAGGTAATTTGAGGATAATTAAGAAGTCTGGCATAACTTGTCAAATTTTGTTTCTTGAATTAATTTAGGCAGAACAAACGTATTTAGAGATTCTCAGCCCATGGTGCTGCAGGCCATGTGTAAGCCCTGGCTGTGCTGCCTCCTCATCCCCCCCTGCCACAGGGTCCAGCTCTCATGGAGGTGGAAGCTCTGCCCCACAATGCTGGGACTCACTGGAAGCACTCAATCAGCTGGACTTCTAGAGAAATATTGGGAATATGCTCTAATTTTGAAGTCCCTGCCTTCTGTGTTGCCTGGATACCAATCACCAGACCTTTGGAGGGTTTATTTTTATTAGCAGGGACTGGAAATGTCCCTCCCACAGACTGGGTTCCTTTCTTCTGCCCTGAATTTCCCCTGGCACTGCTGACAAGCCTTGGATCCCACAGGTGAGGTGGAAGTGCTGAGGAGAGGAGCTGTGCCCTGGTAGAAGGTGCTCTCCTGCTATTTAACCCTTGTTGTGCTGGCTGCTGTCCCTACCCTGGCCAGCCTTGGCTGCTGCAGGGACAGTGACACAGCAAGGGCCCATTGCTGCTTCTCAGAGGGACACAGGAGTGGGGACACATCCTCTACACCAACCAGGGAACCCCTCTGAGCCCAGCCCTGCATCCCTGGGATCAGTGCCTCTCTGCTGGGATTTTCCTGTCTCTTCTGTAAAGCATTGGGTGTTTTCCCTTAGAAGGGTCGTGCCTGAGGTCACATCATTCCATCAGTGCAGCAGTATTCACTTAAAAACCCCCAAACCTCTAAAAACCAAAGGAGTCAGCTGAAAGGAGAAGCTCAGGAATGGCATCACTGAGCACCATGCACAGGAAAGAAACTGCTCAGAAAGCTGCTCTGAAAACCCTCGTGCCTGGTGAGCCCCTGTCAGCAGGTGCCACAGGGCTGGCACTGTGACAGCCAGCCCCTCTCTGCTGCTGCCAATCCCAGATCTCTGTGCCCCGCCCCTGGAGCTCCAGAGCACTCCTGGTGCCAGGCTGCCCAGGGGACACCCTCTGCTGGTGCCCTGCTCTGGGCACAGCCCCAGCTCTGGTCTCTTCAGAGAACTGGGCAAGCAGGAGGTGGCCCAGGTTCAGAACAGCCTCAACCCCCTGTGCCCCCTCCCTGCAAGGCTCTGTGTGGCCCGGGGGCACCAGAGACCACTTCCACCTGCAGGACCAGGCTGGCCCCAGTTAGACCACACTGGTGGGAAAAGACATGGTTTAAAAGTGGATGAAAGTAGATAAAACCCAGGCACGCTGCCAAGTCTTTTTGCTGACAGAATCCAATTGTTTGGGACTGGGAGTTTCTTCCTCTCCGTTTTGTGAGGAATGTGGTGAGTCAGGGCCTGGCAGGGCAAGGAGAGCTCCCTCTGAGCATTGGGCACATTGTCAGCTCCTCCTGGGAGGAGACTCCCCTGGGACTGGGGGTGCCCATGGAGCCCTGGGGCTGCTTGAGCCCAGGAACTGACCTTCAGAGGGGCTTTGGGAACCTTCAGTGAGCCAAGGGCAGCTGCTTGTGAGAGCCCTCAGCTCCTAAGAGCCTGCAGGTGAGCTCCCAAACATACCTGGGAAGCCAGGGGTGTCCCCATGTCCCAGCACCCTGCCAGTGCCAGCCCTGCCTATCTGAGGCAGCTGAGCAGCCACAAAGAATTCCAGCTGTGGCTTCTGAGCCTGAGTTTTCAATTTATAAAGAGATAAACGTGTAAAGGAAATGGTTCAGATCCTAAAAATTAAGGAAAATATGTAGCAGCTGAAAATGCATTTCACACTTTGCCATCTCTGTGATTCTTTTTCTCTGCCCCCTCTGGTGCCCCTCTGTGTGACTGTGCCTATGGATGGGAGTTCCTGCTGTAAGTGCTTAAGGTACTTTTAAACTTTGTAAACACAGTAATTTAATATAAACTAATGAAGTTAACAGCTCCATGTAAAGAGAACAACTAGCTGTATTATAATAAGATTTTTCCTTTGAAAAAGGGAATCATTGAAGTAGCTGAAACCAGTGGATTGAGTATTTTGTATATCATAAAGCATATATATCATATACATACATAATTAATTCGATATTTTAACTTTAGCTTTATCAACAAAGAGTTGGTCATAGTTCCTTGGTTTCCTTTGGTCATTCTGTGTGGTAAGGTGATGTTCTAGCAAATATTGCATCCCTGTATTTTGAAAACAGCAACTACAAAGTGAATACTGCTCTCCAGGCCTGGCTCTAAGCTGGTTAATGCACTTTATGTGGAATAGCTCTCGTTATTCCGGGTTAGTTGGGACAAAGGTGTGGCTCTGAACAGCTCAGCCATGGCAGGGCAGGGCTGTGGCAGAGCTCAGGCAGCCCCAGCCCGAGGGCACTGCAGGAAGAGCCTGTGGGGGGGTTCCCTCCTGGGCTCCCTGAGGGACATTCCCAGGCGGAACAGCCTTGGATTGGGATCAAGGAGCTCGGCCTGAAAGCTGCCTGTTCCCCAGGAGACAGAGCCCTTGCTCCATCTTCTGGAGCACAAACTCAGTGAGCTGAACCCCAGCCCGACCTGCCAGGAGCTGTGAGAACCTCTGTGCCAAGTGTTCCCGTGGTCCAGACGTAACTGGAATATTTAGGATGTAAACGTGGAGGAAAAGTGAAATGTAAAACCCGGGGCCCTGTGCTCGTGACTCATCTGAGCTCCTGTTTTAGAGCTGCCCTGGGGTCAGTGCCCGCAGCCTCAGGGGACCTGCACCTCTTCTCCAGCTCTGCTCTGCATCCCTCTCAGCAAAGGGCACGAGCAGGGGCACTTTCCTTCCTGGGGACTTTGTTTAAGCTCAGCACGGCCAGGAGCCAAGAGCACACAGCCCTGCCACCAGCAGTTCCTCAGAGCCCTTGTGGGTGGCCGCTGGCTCCTACCTGAGCGTGGCCTGGCCAGCTGGAGCTGCCCGTGCTGCCCTGAGCTGAGCCCTCCCTTTGTCCCTGTGCTGCAGAGCCCTGGGGAGCTTCGCATCCACAATTGACGGCCCGGGAGTGCGGGGAGCCGGGCAGGCAGCGCTCTGCGGGTGGCTCTGTCCCTCCCTGCCTGCGCCGCCTCTGCCGGGCTCCTATCTCACCTCTTCTAGGACACCCTCCTCACACCTGGGCAGGGTTCTGCAGCTCTGGATACCATACCTTTGAAGCTTTTTTCCATTATGTATGTGTTCTGACGTCTATCCATCCCACAAGCACCTGCATAAAAATGATATATAACGGAAAACAAATAAATATTTATGCAAATTGGATTGCTTTGACTACTGAGCAGCATATATTCTCCCCTCTAAACTGTACATCAAGGCCATCATTTAGGGAGGCTCTTAAGCACATCCTCAGCTGTGAGCACACACTCAGCTCCAGTGGGGAGTCTCTGCACGCTTGGAATTATGCATGTGCTTAAGAGTTTCCCTGGAAGGGAGAGCTCTCTGCAGCAGGGTTACCAAGAGCTGCCATCCATCAGGAGATCAGGATAAAAACCATCTGCTGAGACATTCATTACTGGAATGGTGTGAAAGAAGCCTGAAACACGCCCTTGCAAATCTGAGTCTGCAGGTTGCCTTGCAGCACTCTGTGACTAATTTTAGGCTTTGTTTTGTTTGTGGAGAGTGTGTTATTTAATTCACAGCCTTAGACTCTAAGGTGTGTACAACCTTCTTAAATTACCTACTATCACTCTGCCCATGAATTTGCCCAGTTCAGTGACTGATGTGACAACAGTCCCTCAGTGACCGCTGTGCTGTGAGCGCAGCACCAGGAGCAGAGCTGACAGCAAACAATTCTGCCCTGTGCAGCTCCAGAGGAACTTGCTGTTCCTCACAGAAGCTGAGACAGAAGGAGATGGGGACCTCTTTCATTTTTACTCCTGCAAATTACCCTAGATATCAATCAAAAGGAAAATCTAATGTAAGCCTTTAAATCTTTTTAGCGATAGAGTCTGGTATTTCCTATTGACTGGGACAATCAATACAAATTTGGTTACTGAGAAATGTCCTTGCAGCTTATGGGATTCCCAGTCAAGTAACTCAGTTAGCCTGGGAAAAGAGCCCCACAAACAGCGTGTCCCAGAGGTCTCCCAGCAGTCTGTCCTTGTGTGTCCTCTGGTCTCTGCAGAAAAGTTGTGTCATGGCCTTGGGCAATGCTGTGCCAGCCCTTTTTTCATGACAGCTATTTTTTTTTTCTTTTTCCCCTAAATAAGGGAAATGGCTAAATTAGACAATAAATGTGTTACTGGCACATCAAAGACAAACCAACCTTTTACTCTGGTTCTCAGTGCCCATCCCTGAGCACAGGAGAGGGCATGGTGGCACCCTTAGGTGCCTCTCTGTGATGGAGCTCTTCTGGCCACCAGTGACTGTCCCCAGGCCATTCGAGCACCTTCTGCTTTGTTTGCACCACAAACCAATTCCCAGACTCATCCTGCTGCAGAGGGCGAGGCAGACTGGGAGGT
>VZSR01003798.1:1152503-1171859 GCA_013398615.1 Brachypodius melanocephalos | reverse complement strand
GGATGGAGCCAATTCATCCCCTGGCTCACGGCCGCAGGGCTGGGGCTCCCCAAGGCCATCCCTGGGGGTCACATGTCCTCCTCCTGCCAGGGCTGAGCAAATCTCCAAGGACAGCAGTGTCCAAGCAGCATTTGGGGCTCACCCCATGGAGCAAGGCTGGGAGGAGCAGCTGCAGAGCTCCCAGCTGGGTTCTCCAGGGGAAGGGGCTGTACCCACAGAGAGGCAGTGGCAGGGAACAAAGAGAGACTCAGGCTGAGCCTTGGGGGGGTGCATTGCCCTTGGGAGGGCCACACAACCCCACAAAGCCCTTCCCAACCCCAAATTCCATGTAATTCTGCCTCTTTTATCTATTATAATACTGTGGGTTTATGACCCATTTTTTGTATTCACTGAGTTCCTTCAGAGGTGAAATAAATAATAGATACATTATTTTTTAAACTGCAAAAGTAGTTAAAGTGGAAAAGTCCTAAACAGACCAGAGATCTGGCACTTTAGTAAAGTCCAGGTTGAAGTCTGAAGCTAAATTATCTGCTGGGTGAAATCAGAGTCTCAGCTGGAAATAGTTTTCCACACCTTTTGGCTTTGAGAAAGAAGTGAAGTCAGCTGTGAATCAAACTTACAGCCTTTGGTCCTCTGGAATAAATGCAGCTTTGAGTCACTGGTGGTGTGCTGCAAATCTCACTTTAGTGTCTGCATCCAGGACTGCTGTTAAAAAACATCTCGGATAAACCCAGGCCTGCCTGCAGCTGCTGTGGCCAGCGCTCCAGATAACGAGACAAGAACCTTGCCTGAGCTCAGGTCAGTGGTTTGGGAGTTTTGTCCTGCTTGGGATGAGAGCTGGGAGCTCTGCCACTGCTCAGTACAGACTGGACTAGAGCAAGAGGGATTACTCACAGGGCAAACAATTCCAGTTCTGCAACACGAGATGGAGAAAATGCAAGGACATGCCATTCCCTGACACAAGGAACAGGCTGCCTTGGGCAGGCAGTGACACACAGTAAGGTGACAAAGCCACCTCTTTTTGGCACCACAGAGTCCCCAAACTCTGATGTCTCAAGGCCATGTCCACGGGGGTTACTTGTGCTCCTCCTCAGCTCTCTGAAAACCTGGAATTTGAAGCTCACAAACAAATGTGGAACAGTAAAAAAGTCCAGGCTTTGTCCTTGCATTTCCTACTTGGAAAGAACATGAACCTGGCAAACAAAATCTTGCAAAATAGGTAAAACACCTACAGTCTGGGGAGGTCCACTGCAATTTAAAAACTCCTTATCACTGCAGGTTTTAGGAGATGAGTGTTCAAGTTAATTTTGGTGTGGATATTCTTACAGTTTCCTTTCCCCAGCTGTAATTCATGTTTAGGACACCTGCAGTTTCTAACAGGGCTGCAGACATTTCTGGGAGCCTGGTGCTCCTCATCTGCTGGGTCCCATCCTTTGGGATCATGAGAGGAGTCACTGGCTGAGGAACCACTGGAGAGTTTCCATCCATTCCAAATTCCTCTTCCATTTCTCTCCCATTTCCCCCTCTCTTCTTGGCTCACTCCCACATCTCTCTCTGTGACAATTCATGGGGTCACAGCAGAGGAGTTGGGAGTTGTCCACTGCCATTTTTAACTGAATCCAGCCCTGCTCAAAGCTTGGCTGCTCTTCCAACACATGAGTTGGAGCATTTATGTTATGAAACAAAGGCTGATCATGGGATCAGAAGGTGGAACACGTTTCTAACTGTGCTGCTTCTGTGCTTGATGAAGTTTGAAAGTCAGGATTCCCTGTGTGACTTTATTAGACTTTTATTTTATGTTTATAACTCAAAGTGGAAGATTTTAACTTTGTTCTTAGATTTTCATGAGAGGAACCTGCAGTTTTAATTGCACAACAGTAATACCAAGAAATGAAAACTTTTAAAGTTTTTATGTAAAAATGGCCTTGATCTGAGCAAGGATTCAACATTATGAAAGTTAGCATGAGCAGGCATTAATTCTGGTACTGAAAAGAAAGAAAAAACCCCTAATTTTCATCAATTAGTTTGAAAAAAGAAAGAAAAAGTTATCTTGGATGCAAAATGCAATGTGAAAAAAACCTGAGAGTTTTGCTGGAGGCCCCTTAGCTAAAGTATCACTTCTAGATCATTCTTGCTGCAGAGGCATTTAGCATCATTTCTGCTGGTAAAATAAAATGCATGAATGCAGAACAGAGGTGGCACATGGGGAGCTCAGGACAGCACAATAATAAAGCAAATAGTGAGCAAAAAAAGCAGCAGAATGGTAAAAGGAAAATGAAGGTGGTTCGAGAAGCATTTGGAAAGCCTCACCCACAGCCCCCTCCATGTCACATAGAGATGACAGTGGTTCTGCAGCTCATTACAGAGAACACTGATGGTGTTAAGGATGAAAAGATTTTGCACTGGAGCTTGACCGGTTTGTGATTTTCCTGATGCAGGGAAGAGTCTTTGGAGCGAGGCACAGAGTGGGCCCAGGGGCAGTGGCAGGATGTGATGCCTGGTGCTGCCCTAAGTTTGTTCCTTTGCCATGTGAGCTGGGAGATGGTTGACCTTAAAAATCCCATAATACCCCTCAATGCTGCACTTTCCCTCCTCCTGCATATTTTCAGTGAGATGTTGCTAATCCCAGCAAAGGAAAGGGCAAATGCTTTCGGCCACTGATGAGCCAAACTCTGAGCGCTCCAATAGGAAAACAAACAGCATCCAAAGCACTAAATCTGGGCAGGATTTGAGCTCAGAGCTGCTAAAAACCCTGTGAAAACTCAAGCCAGGAAGAATAAACTCAGAAGAGGCAATTAAACTTCACTCTTGGCTTGGTTGCACTGGCTGGTGGTTCACAATTGCAATGGAATGATTTACTGGGAGATAACGGAGCATTGCACAGCCCAGCTCCCACAAAGGCTCCACACCTTCATCAAGATGCCAGTATTTAGTACTAAGCTTTATTAAGCATGAAAGGGAAAAAAAAAAAAAAAACCCAAACCAAATTTGAATTTTTAATGTCCTGAGTTAGTCCTTAAAAAAACATTTATAGAGTAGATGATAGTGATTCAACAGAGCAACCTTGGAAGGGAGACTGAAATGAATATTGACTTTGCTTTCCCAATCTGTGGTTTGTGGTAAAGGAAACAATTTTTAATTCTCCATCTTTCACTACTGGCAATTCTGATTGTGAAATAAAGACAACACCAATATTCCTCATAATTATTAATGCCTTTATGAAAGGCTGATTTGGATTTGGAATTGCTCTAAAGTCTACTAAAGTGATTAAAGTGTTTAAAAATTACTGACCTAGTTCATTCAGATAGCTGTAGGGTCTCCAGTCTGCAGTTTCTCTGTCAAGGGTTTTGTTACTGAGCTGTTCAAAAAGTATGATAATGGGTTAATGCTGGAAGAGACAGACAGTTCCCACCCCAGACTACAGCCCAAGGATGTCAGGAAGAAAAATGAGAGGTGATTCCTGCCTTGGCCTCACCATCTCAGCCCTTTATCAGTGTCAGTTGGACAGCTGCTCACTAGCATTAGGGAAAATCACAAAGGAAAGTCACTTCACCAAGCCATCAACACAAACATGCTGGAAAACACAGGATTTCCTACAGAACCACAACGTGGGGTGACGCTCCAAAAGAACCCATGGAGATGGATGGATGGATCAAACCCCTGGAGCAGCATGCACAGAGGGGCTGCCTGCAGCTACAGGATCTGCTGAGTGCTGGGGGCACTGACAGGAGATGCAGGGACACGAGTTCTCTCAATTCAAGGAAAATAACTTTGGCAATGATGGAGCACAACGGCTTCTGTGGATCTGCCAGCAAAGAGGAGAGTCCAGGGCTGCCCTGGAGGTGGGACAGCACCTCCCAGAGCCTGCAGGGAGAGGAGAGGGGCCTCTGCTTTGGGGTGGGACAGAGCAGAAAGGGCTCCACAGGTGAGTGGTCACCAGCTGAGCGCTGCAGGGGGGTCTGGGAGTCGCTGTAGGTGTTTAAACTGCTGAGTTTTCCTCCCCACATTATTCCCTTGAAAGCCACAGCTGCTGGGATACAGCTGGTCCTGAGGAAGTGTCAATTCAAGAGCAGATCCCAACCTTGTTTCTGAAAAGTTATGAAGCCATCACTGCCCTCCTGTGTCTGCTTCCAGACTGAGGAGCCTCCTGCTGTGTTTGGAAGCATTCAGCTCTGCTGTTTTACTGTATTTACAAGAAAATGCTTAACAAAAATGAGGTTTAAATTGAAAAAGAGTATTCCAAATTACCACATTTCAGTTTTCCTGATCTACCATTCCTTTTTGCTTATCTGTCTTAATGTTTTTAGACCTGGAACAAAACCCCTCACACATGTATTGAAGCCTGTTGGGATATTAAATCCCAGCTGAGGTCCTGCACCTACAGCCACATTCCAAAAGCATTTTCACCCCTCCACAGTCCATTCCATCAGCCCTCAGTGCTGCTGCCACCCCACCTCGGGGCACAGCATCCCTGCATTGTCCCTGTGCTCCCACTGTCCCCAAGAACTGAGGAAGATGTGCAGGGAGCCTGGAGAGCCCAGGAGTCATTTCTTGATCATCCAGCAGCTCCCTGTGCTTCCCCAAACTGGGAATGGAAACAGAGACAGCAGAGGCAGGGATGGATGGAGGGATGGAGGGATGGAGGGATGGATGGATGGATGGATGGAGGGATGGATGGATGGAGGGATGGATGAAGGGATGGAATGATGGATGGATGGATGGATGGATGGATGGATGGATGGATGGATGATGGATGGATGGATGGATGGATGATGGATGGGACAGTTGGACAGTCCAGCAGGGGCAGGGGGATGAAGAGCAGATCCATTTGGAATGTGGTTCCTGGGAGGAACTCGACCCTTGGTACCATCAGTTCTTCTCAGCAGAGCCCACAGCTTCATTCTTCCCTTCAAAACTTGCAGCCAGAGCACAAATGCTGATTTTTCAACCCCGCTGCACCACTCAGAGCATATTTATTAAAGTCTTGGGGTTTCTATTAAAAGCTGTGGGTTTGCAGGATTTATAAATCAGCTCACGAGCTGAAAATTTGGCATGAAGAGCTACAGGCTAAAATTGATTTTTTTTAATGAAATGATTTGGGGACATTTCTAAGTTTTTCTGAATGCAGTTTTTCTAAATGTGATTATAGCTGTCTCTTTGTGCTACTATCATTTCTTAACACGCTATAATTTGTTAACTTTTTTTTTTTTTTTTTTTTTTTTTAAGATAGAAAATACTTCAATTTTTTACTGTGAAGCAAAATTGCTTTTCTGGAGGAAGAAATCCTTCATAGTAAATTCATCCATTAAAATTCCAGGCTGGTAACTTTAGCAATTTGGTTAAAACTACCTCATATCTGGCAACTTTTCCTTTAAGATCAACGAGATACCAGCCTGAGTAAAGCAAAAATCATTATCTGCCTGTCTGAAATAGCTGGATAGATGACAGTGGCCACTTGATCACCACCAGCCATTTGTCAATGCCCAGGTCTTTAAGTCCATGGTGATTAGGCAAAGAAGTTCTGGCAGGAATTCCATCATACCTTTATCTTCCAGGAGGGCGATCAATAATTTGACATTTATTTCCCTAACGACTGACTTCAGATCTTCCTGGTCCAAGCTTGTGCTGCTCAGTTTTAGATGCCCATCCTGAATGTTCTGCAGCCATTCTGTATTTGCAGTCTTCCTTTTTCTTGGGCAAGTTTTAGTCAAAGGTATTTAAATGCTGCCTTGTACTGAATTCCTTTTTATTAGCTGGGTGACATCCAGTCAGACCATTTCCAGTGACCTCTGTTTTGCAGTTTCTAATTTTATGTGAAGTCTTTGGTAGAATTTAGAACTTCCTTTAATAGATGTGAAACTGCTGGCTTTAAAAATTCAGCACATCTAATAGCAATTGATTTTTATGATGTCTGTAGAAACCAACACCTGGACTTTTGCTGCGATGCTGGAAGGGAATGAGGATGGAATTACGAGCTTTGCAAAAACTCAAGGTGAGAATCCTCCATCTGCCTGTGACCAGTGCAGCAGCCTCATCCTTTACACAGAGGATTCTTCACAAACTTTGCAGCACTTGGTAAAATGAGATTTGTTTTTATGTCGTGCACAGTTCAAAAATTCAGACACAAATCTGGCATTGAAGCCCTGAGAGTGGTTCTGTGAGTGGTCCTGCCAAACACCCTCTGAGCAAAACAGGTCCTCAGCATCTGAAGTCTGGTCTATGGCTCAGCAATGAGAGCTCTGATGTGAAGACACAGGTATGGAGGTAGGTAATCTCTATTTATGTGCTTTGGAAGTTTTTGGTGCAGTAATTCTGTGGCAAAAGTTCACCTGAGTTCATGTCTGATACTCCTCGGTAACTTACAGCATCATTGGTGCTGCACATGTCATGAGAAAAAAGGCCAAACCTACTTGTAAGAGCTCATAAACAAAGGTCAAGGTTTGGCTCCCAGTAAAATCTGTCTTGACTCCAATGGTCCCAGCGTTTTCCTGAGCTGCCTTGCTAAGCTCTCTCTTGTGGGAAGAGCAGTTCCTTGTGGCAAAGTGCTGGGAGTTCAAAGCCTGCACTGAGATGCTGGAGCCTCCTCCTGAAGCTCAGAGCTGCAGATCTATTCTTGGGGACCTTGCACAGAGATGAAGCTCAGCCCTGCAAGCTCCTGCTGGCACCTGGCACAGGCTTGGGGGCAGGACTGGATCCCCCAGTCCCTGTGTCCAGCTGCCTTTTACTGCAAACACTTGGGCACATAGTCTTCAGAGAGCTGATCAAGCTCCATTTTAACAGTAATCAGATTTCTTTGTCCCATTAGTCTTCCTGGGAAGCTATTCCAAAATCTCACTGATCTGATGGTAGAAATCTAATTTCCAGCTTCGATGCATTCATGGCCGATTCATCCTCATTTGTTCTCGAGCCAGCTCTGTCATCTCATTTAAACAGCTCTCCTCCCTCCTCGTGTTTACCTTGCTGTATTTATAGATGGCAATCATGCTCCCCCTCAGCATTCACTTTGCCAGATAAAAGCAGCCAAGCCTTTTTTCAGTCTTTTCTCAAAGGCTCCCCCTTCTCCTCCCACTTGTTTTCCTCCTGCCTGTGTTCCAGGCTGTGCTCCACTGGCACAGCCACCCAGCCCCAAGCACTGGGGAGGGTTTGATGCCTTCAATGGTTCACCTTCAGCACCTGAGCAGTGGCCAAGTGTCTGTCTGGCAGAAGGGGAATGAGGAGGTGAGATCCTTCCCCCTGGCCCTGCTGCCATCCTGTGCACACAGAGCCATGGCACAAACTGTCCCCAGTGCAGTGCTGGGCCCTTCAGCTCCTGCTAAAGCCTCACCCACCTCCTTCCCTGCACAGGTGCCACCCTGGGAACTGCAGCAGGGTCAGCACACAGTGCTGGGAGCCCCCAGGCAGGGAACCTGGAGATGGGAGAGTGATGGGACAGGAGAGCAGGAAGGAAATAGGAATTACATGTGTAGAGTTGGGGGAGAAAAGAGGCTAGGAAAAGGGACAGGAGAAATAAAAAAGATAAGAGAGTGGAGGGATCACCAAGAAAAGAGGGAAGAAAAGACAAAAGACACAGAAAGAAAGGAGAGAAGGGCAGGGAAGCACAGAAGAGAACACTCTCCTCAAGCCTCCTCAAAGTGCAGCAGGGCTCCCAGCTGTCCTGCCTTGGTGCTTTGCCCAGGCTCTGAGAGGGGAATGGCTCCAGGCCTGACCTCCTTGGAGCACAGGGAGGGTGGCACATCCCAGGCTCTGCCTCAGCTCTTCAGAGATTCCTCTGCCATTTTAAAAAAAAAATTTGCATCTGTGCTGGTTCCTTTGTGACCCCAGCTGGCACTATAAAGAAATGAATCCTCCAAGTACGACTTGTGCACATTTCTCTGCAGAAAGTGAGAATGGCACCAGGCAAACTGATTTGGAAATGAACTCGTTAAGGCAGCTATTAGGGCTTTATTTGCTCCTTTGTCTTACTTGGCTGCAGAGCTGCAGACAGACAAAGTGTATTTTTGGCTATCCTCAGCTATTCAGCACTGCAAAGCATTCTCATTAATAAGTGAGATGCTGGGAGAGCTAAAGGAAATATCAGGCCATATATTTTGATAAATACCCTGAAAATACCAGTTCTATTCCAGGTCTTTCAGTGATTATCAGGACAACCTGACTGACTACAATGGCCAGAGCTGCAGCAGGGGGAGCAGCTTCCAGGCCAGTGCCAAAGCATCACTTGGGGATTAAACCTTTCCAGCAGTTTAATTTTTGAAGTAGTTCTATGAGAAGATGACACTGCAGGCTGGGAATCGAGGATAGGTGCAGGCTCTGACCTTTCCTGAATTCATTTAAATTTCTGCAAAAGGATTAGTGGTCCAGATGGACACTCATCCTAAATTCGACATTATGAGTGTTTGCACTTTCAATTTGGGGAGCAAAATTTCATGATGCAAGGGCACATCTACATCAAAAAAACCACATATTTACACATCTGTCTAAACATTTCTCTGAGAAATCTCTGGAGCCAGCCTTTTTATTATGTTTTAATGAGATTTTCTTTTAACAACGAAGAAATGACTTTCAGGAGCACATGTAGAGATATTTTTGCCTGTCCTGTGCAATACTGCCTTTTTGCATTAATCTTGTTTGTATGGCATTCCAGTGAATAGTTACATTTGGATTAAGGTGACACAGCCTGAAATACTCTCATTTTTAAAGCTGACAACCTTGATGAAATCAATTGCATTTCCTTTTTCCTCTGCTTTGTCCCATCTGGGCTTATTTAATGCTCCAAAGGCAGAGCTGTTTCACCATTTACCATATCTAAATTTACTGAAGTGCTGAATTGAGTCACAGCGTTGTTCCTGAATGGTCTGAGGGAATCAATTGCAACACATGATAAGGAAGGTGCTCCTGGATGTTCCAGTGACAGGGTTGGAATAGCTCTGTTGGAGGGCCAGGAGTGACAGCAGAGCTCCCAGAATGTCCCTGGATGAGTCAGGACAGTCCTCAAAAGCACCCCGGGTACCTTCTTGCATCTTTCTGCTTGTCTGTGTCAGCCGGGAATTTGTGTGTCTGATGATGTGGGAAACAATGAAACAGCAAAGTGAGATTATTGATTAATGCTCCATTGATTTACTGGTGTTGTGTTAATGGATAATGATATTTATTGAGTTATTTATCCCTTCTGAGAAGCAAACATACCTCAGAGTTGCTAAGACACCAAGCCTTGCTGACCCAGACAGGCATGAGACTCCAGTTCCCATTCCCAGAGATTGGGAAAACACAGGGAGGGGAAATCCAACCTTTCAGTGCCTGGGATGTCAGGAATGCTACCCCGGAGTTGGAAATAACGCTGGCAGACAACAGGGCCCCAGAGACATTGCTTTGGTTGATTTCCTTGAACTGATAAGAACCTTGCTGGGGTGGGGTAATATCTACCTTACAGGAGCTGTTTCCATCCAGATTACTGGGAAAGAAGCGTGAAGTCACCCCACATGAGAGAGTGTGGTAGCTTGGATTGGAAAAACAATGAACACTGCTGCTACCTTGGGATAGATCTGGGAAGAAAACAAGTCATCACAAAATACTTTGGAAGCCACAACAGTTCTCAAGAAACTGAAAACAAGGTAGAGACAATCTAGTTTAGAAATCTTTGTTGGAGTACTGGGTGTTCTAAAACATTTGCTGATGCAATCGATCCTGCATTATGGTGTGAAGCTCTTGACTATTAGCATTAAATATGAGATAAAAAAGCAAAATACTTAAATAATACGTTGTTATCTTCTTGCAGATGTTAATGAAGTCATTCCTGACAGTCCAGCTGCTTTGCAGGTGGGGGGAGGGAGACAAAACTCGAGAGATGCACGAGCTGCAACACAGCTGCCTCCTTAGTTTAACCTATGGAAGAGCCCCTGAAGCATCTTGCAATTGAAACAAATGAAACCTCTTTGTCACAAACCCAGGAGTAATGTTAGAAATCAAGGTGCTCTAACTGTACCAAGGAGTCCAAACCATTTTACATTGTGGGCAAAGGCTTTTTAAAAACCAAAGCTGAAAGGCAAACCCGGACAGTTACACTGCATGCTCAGAGACATTTTATCTATTTCCTCAATTTAAGTTATAAACACATTTACCAAGCAGAATAATTCACCAAGAAAGGCATCATATTTATGCTGGCAGTTCTAATGAAAACATCAATCCCAATCTGGTTCCAGCTGCATAACAAATGAATACACATTTCAAAGTACCATCAGGAGAAGGGATGGAAAATTTCAACTGGAGCAGCATCATTTAAACAAGGAGGCCCTGTAAGGAGCTTTGATAAAGCATGGGCTCCAGCTGCAGGCAGAGGGGTTGGTTGTGGGGAGAACCTTTATGTCAAGGGGTAATGAAGGGCTGGGATGGCTGCTTGAGCCCATCACCACCTTCACTGAAGGCTGGCAGCGATGGGTGAGGAAGGACAGGGACCTGGCTGGCACTGGGGTCTCCAGCCACCATCACCCTCCCCTCCTTGCCCTCTGCATTCACCTCACTCTGAACATGCACTTTGCTTTGCTGACATCTTGTGGAGATCTAGACCGAGCTTAATTTACTGCAGAATATCCTGTTTCCAGGAAGGGTTTATCTGCAGGGTGTCTCTTACACAAGGGCTGTGCCTCAGGGGAAGCTGCTCCTGCCTGTGCAGCTTTGACCAAGCACTTCTTTTCTGCTGAAACATGCAAAGGGATTTTCGAGGTCAGCTCGATTTTGTGGTAAGTGCAGAGCCTTTGAGTCCCAGCTGTTTTCCAGAGTTGCTGCTAACAAATTATCTCAGACCAGGATGTGGTTCCAGAGCTGAAGTCTTTGCATTGAACATCTGTCAGCCAGGCTGCCGGGGCTCTGCCATCTCCCCCAGCTACAATCGGTGACATTTCCAATCAAACCAACAGGAAACACCTCTCTCTTGGGGTCTGCCAGTGGGAACTGGGGCTGGAGCCCACCCCTCATGTCAGTGTGTGCCCCCCACCAATGCAGCTGCTCTCACAGCCTTGAGCCTGCTCAGGGGCTTGGCTCAAGGGCCTGTCCTCCCTCCCTCCCTCCCCACAGTCCCAGGTAAACACACACACTTGATCTGTGTCTTTCTGTTCTCAAAGTGTTGGTGGTGTCAGCTCTGCCTTCCCCCTTCCCTTCTCCACTGCCTGTGGGCAAGGAGCAGCTGGGAGGAAGAGCCAGGAGCCTCTGTGGGGTTGGAGGTGTGCACTGATGTCACCTGGAGCCACTGAGACAATGCCAGTCCTCACCCAGCTCAGCTGGCTGGGGCTTGTTTTCTGCACCCAGAATGAGCTGAAATAAAACTCTACCAGAGTGCTCTACCACTTAGCACAGTGTTGAATTAATGACCCTGTACACATCCCCTTTTCTTCCCCTCCTTGCACACAGCCCCCTGAACTCAGAATTACTCCTTCTGCACAGTTCCCTTTGGTCGATACTTAAGTAGCCACCCAGGCTGATTTACCTTGATAGCACAGTCCATTTTCTACACATTTATTCATGAAGCTCTTGTAACTGCTGGCTGGAAATGCATCAAATTCAAATCTAATGCTATCCCTGTTTAAAAAAAACCCAACAAGAAAAAAACCCAACGCATAAAAAATCTCTTTCTTCCCAAAGGTGAGAATTTTATTCTGGTCTGAACAGTAAGGAAAGACTTAAATGCCTAAAAGAAAGGGAATTAGACTGAGCTCCTGCTCTGAGCCTGGGCTATGGGGTGCCACAGAGAGCATCAGTCCCCATCCTGCAGGACAGGATTGTGGAAACTGGGCACCAGCCCAGCCACAAAAAAAAAAAAAAAAAAAAAAAAGGGAATAAATGAGCACTCTGCAATAAATACAAACCCAGACTTCTCAACTGCTAAATGGAACTGCTTCCTTCTCTTTGTGTGGGTCTTCTCTGCCCACACTGTGTCAGTGAGACGGCTGAAGGCTCCAAACAGGAGGGTTCACTCTGCCACCTCCCACCAGCCATCATCTGCAGATCATTTCTGGAAGTGTCTTGTCTAGGCTGCTTTATTTGTGGCAAGCTTTGCTTAGCTCTTGGCTCTCAACAGAGCATTCACCCATACCAGAAAGTTTGCAAAGACTTTGTTAAGACCTCAAACATCACTTCAGCCCATAGCCAAGTCTTTGTGAAAGTCCCACTAAGAAATCTCACCTGCTCTCCAGCAGTACCACACATTTTTCCCTTCTGGCCCTATCTCATTGAACTAAACATCCTGCACTTTAAAAGCTTTTCTTTGGATGTAGTGCACTGCTCTCATGCTGGGGAGCACCATTTTGAGTTCAGGCTCATTTGGGAAAGTTTGCTCTTAGATCCATGTGCTGTGGATAAGCCCTCCCAGCACGGTTTTCCTCTCCTCTGGCTTCTGGGCAAAGTGTGTGTTTTGCTGCCACATCCTTCATCCACAAATGCCAAAGAGTCCAAGGGCTGCCCAGGGGGCTCCCCTTCCTCATAATCTCTCTCACACATATGCAGGGATTATCAGCCTCACAAGAGTTGAGGACCTAAAGACCAAAAACATCCTCCAGAAAGAAATGTGCTGGAAGAAATTGCTGCCTCCAGGAGCCAGGGATCTGTGTGTGTGACTGTATTCAGAAGCAACACCACCACTACCCAAATAAGAGTAAACAGGCAAAATAAACACTGGG
Source organism: Brachypodius melanocephalos (assembly GCA_013398615.1). Lineage (NCBI taxonomy): Eukaryota > Metazoa > Chordata > Aves > Passeriformes > Pycnonotidae > Brachypodius > Brachypodius melanocephalos. The sequence continues at coordinate 1,159,194 of VZSR01003798.1, read as the reverse complement.
GATTCAGGAGAGCCAGAATGTTCCAACCCTCAGAGGGCTGGATGCTGCAGCCATGCAGGTGGAATTCCTGCCAAAGAACAGGGGTTTACATGGGTTTATTTCCATTGGACAAATACATCTGCATGGTATTGTGCCCTTAATCCACAAGCAAACCTGCAGGTGGAGGTTGGAATCCCTGTTCCCTGTGTGCACTATTGCTGCTGTCCCTCAGCCTCCTCTGTAACACACGTGTGCACACCTGTCCTCACACACACACAGGTGCTGTCTTGCCAGCCACATATTCCTTTTCTGTGAGCTTCTCTCAACATCCACCTCTCCACTTTCTGCTGAGGAAGGTGCCCAGCAGCTCCTTTTCCTGCCTCTCTGCTCTTTGGAAGAGAAGCAGCCTTGGTAAGGCCAAAGTTGGGGCAGTTACTGAAAGTCTCAGTAGGGGAATGTGCTGCAGGACAGTCAGGATTTGGAAGGGAGTTTTCAGAAGCTCTTGTCTAGAATTTGTAAGTGCTCTTCTAAAAAGGGCAAAACCCAAAACTTGAAACAATGCTGGTACCTGCAGGCAATTTTTAATGAGCTGAAGATGGAGCAGTGTGTTTCTATCTTCCTAATCTTCCTCTGCAAGCTCAGATAGCAGAGTTTTCCAAGGAGGAGGAGGAAGAAAACTGTCCTTGTGACCTCCAGAAAGAGATGCCTGACCCTACTCTGCTGCAGCTTCCTGAGTGATACAATTTCTACTGCTAGAAGGAATGCACAAAGAAAATAACAGGCAAGAAAAGGCCCAGTCTCTGCATCCCCATCATTATCCAATTTCTTTCTAGAGAAGCCCATGAAACCCCCCTGACCTGGTGCTGTTTCAGATTGTGGGGACCTGGTATTCAGGGTTTTTACAAACTGACCTGACACAGAGCAGCAATGCCACAAGGGCCAGAGCTAAACTCCCAGCCCAAGAACCAAAAGAAATCCCAGGTTCAGTGCAAATGAGGGATGTGACCCCCAGCTATTTAGGATGCATCCAGGAATTCAGCCATCTCCAAAATACTTTTGTTCCTCATGTATTTAAGTATCCTGTGGCACCAGGAGCTCTGGGAAAGGTGGCTGCACCTGAGAGGAATGTGAAGAACATCTGTTTCTTACCCAAATGGACAGCTTAAGCAAGAGCTAGCAAAGCTAAAATTCAAAAATAAGAAGGAATGAAAGGAGATCCATGATAATTTCTCCCTCCATCTGTAGCTATCAGAAGGAAGAATGCTCTGCTGAGTGGTCTAGATATGAATGTAGTCAATGGTGCTCAGCAGAGAGCCCTTGATGTGGGACACACCCTGGCAGGAAAATATCCCTGGCACGAGGACTGAAGTCACCATGCCATGAGAAGTTCTGTGATTAAGTTCCAGCTGTAGCCAGGCATTGCTATCATTGGCTTCACGGGAGAGGCTCCTTCCAGGCACATCCTTGGCAGGGAAGTCCATAAAAAACTCAGCTCTGCCACCCTGAGACAGCAGAGAGGCCAAGGGGCCTCGTACATTTACAGTAGAAAGCAAAAAGAAAAAGGCACTGCAGACCTGGGGAAGCAGAGCTGCTGAGCCAACCCTGCCTGCTCCAGGGGCTTGGATTTACTTGGGCTTGGAGTTTCAGCCATTTAAAAGGAAGAGAAGCAGTCAGAGGGCAGTAAACCCCGAGAAGTGGAGAAATCAGAAGGAATTAAAGACATCTCCTGCCTGCCATCGTCCCTGATACCGGCCAGAGAGGAATGAATAATGACAGCATTGAAAAGGAGATCACATCTCCCAAAATTTAGACAATCTGTCAAGAAAAGCTGTTCTCCACAGCAGCAGCAGATGATAGAAAGAAAGGAGAATGTTTGATCCTGAAGAGCCTTCCTCTCCTTCCCTCCTGCTTTCCTCAGCTCCTGGGAAGATGGTTCCCAAAAGCTGTCTATGTGACAGGGACTGCTCTGCACACGGCAAAGAATGACAACAAATAAACACCTCAAACCACAAACTGCAACACAGACAAAACCAAAACCTTGTGATTGACCCAGCCAATCCCATTCCTCAAACAAAAAAAGGCTTCCCAAGGTTTCACAAAGGAAAACATCTCTGCACTGCAACAGGAATGCACAAGACCCCAAATTCCATGCACCATATTTCCTGCCTAGGTATATTCCATATCAACTTCCACACAGAAAGCAGCTTAAATCAGTTTAATATTTGCTTTCCTGTCCCATTTATGTGTTTAGAGATCACGGTATTCTGAGGAAGAATGGAAGCGTCATTATTTTTGAGGCTCAATAACACGTTACAATATCACAGAAACTTGTATTTCCCCAACAGACAGGAATATGAGTCTGGATTTGATTAACATAAAAAGACCCTTACCAGAAAGTGAGTAATCTGTATTAGTCATCCTCATGGCTGGAGTGTAAGATACACTTGGCATGTCATGGCCCTTCTCCTTCTGTTTCCGTCGATACCACACAAAGAGTGCCAGCAAGACCATAATAATTAGAAGGAGAATAATAATTCCAATGATTGCTCCCACTGAGTGCCTCTCTGATCCAAGAGCAGGGCTAATTTTAGTATAGGGGTTTAATTCTTCCATCATAAGAGCCGCTGTTAAAAGTAATTCATAACACACTGTAAATTGAATCGTGCATTTCATTTTTGAAACACTGGGGTTTTTTTAAAGGCAAGTACATCATTGGAGAGGGGTGAGAGAGAGGGAGAAGGGGATTTTATAGAGAGAATTCCACCGTACCTTGATCACATCGGATTCCTTTGAAGCCTGGGCTGCAGTAGCAAGTGCCTGTGACGTGGTCACACGTTGCATTGTTCATGCACTCACACAGTTGTTTGCAACCATAACCAAATGTTCCTGGAGAGCACTCTGGGGAGCCAAAGAAAAACATTGGAAAGAATTCGACTGGTTTTTGGAAGTGGGAAAAATTTCCCACTTGCCATGGGAAATTGGGTAGAGAAGTCTCCCTGGTTTTAGGATGTCTAGGATAACACCTTAATGTGAAATTATTATTAGTCTAAAGCAGAAGCTAAATGTATTCTATGTGCAGTTTGTTGCTCATTAAGCTGTAACTTTCTGGAAAATTCATGGAATGAAATCAATGATAGGTACAAAGGCTGCAGAAGTCTTGATGTGCATTACAAATGTTCAGATTTAACAGAGCTTGAGCTCAGAAGCTTTGTAGACAACAGAGCTCAACGTTCTTCACCAAACTACCTGAGTTTCTTTCATGGGGGGAGTTGCAAAGAAAAGTTTTAATGAACCTTTATATGAACCCAACAGCCTTTACCAAATAAACTTCACATGCTTTCCTACACACCCCTACCAGTGCCAGGAGGTGAACAGAACATTGCAGGTGGAATTTCAGAACTGAAATGAACGGTTGGATTTGCTCTGCTTTGGTGTCAGGATCCCTAATGCAGAAGGAATTTCTATCCTGTCTTTGTGTTTCTGTCAAAGACAAAATGATTGAATGTCCAGCTGAGAAATTTATTCATGCAATTACCATGATGGGCCATTACAATAAATCTGTAGGCAGCTTACTGTACTTCTGGAAGCACTATTCAAGAATAAATTGAAAGAAACAATGTCTGTCACATCCCACTTATTTCCATGGAGAAGCTGCAGTACTGAAAACCTGCACCCTTGCTCTGATCCTGTGGAATATATCGTTCAAGATGTGACTCCTTTTGTGTCACTGCAAATGTTTTTCATTGCCTGACAACACCTCCCCAATGTCAGTCTCAAAGTAGCTTCTGGTAGCCAAAATTTATTATTAAGTAGAGAACCATAGCCAGCATGTGTTTATTGATTTGCAGTGTGTATTAAAATTGTATCTTTAATCTGTTGGTACTCAAACAAAGAGAAAAATAAGATCATTACAATTAATGCTCATTCTTTTATTAGCCTGCAGCCTACTTAAAATGAATAAGGCCTAAATTTTGGGACTGCACCACAGAAATGATGTCTGCAATTAAGCATTTCATCTGCAATGCAGTGTGACTGCCCATTCAGCAGGATTTGGAGAAGGAAGGAGCCTTAATGAAGAGATTCTTTTAGATTAAACAGTAGAAAAACAAGTAAATAAATACATTTGTAGTTTGGATAGAAAAGAAAGCCTCAGGCTTTATACAGGGGTCAAATCATGAAGCAGCTCCTTGTATAAAATCTGCTATTGTGCAGTTCTTTGTGGGATTCTTTCGTTTTCTTATTTTTGATTGTGGCTGCAGTCCCAAAAATCCAGAAAGTTGGGCACTTACAGAGTTACAGCGGTGCCATGTGCAACCCCCCACGAGCACACAAATTTGGCCCTGAGATATTCACTTTGCTGAATGCAAGCGTGTGCAAAAACAGATTTATGAATTAAGTTACGTGCACAAATCCTTCCATAAAGATCCATGCAGCAAGGTACACTTAAAAATCCTTCCCTTGCAAATCTCACAGGAAGGTTACTGAATTACCTCACTGCCAAAAAAAGTGAGGGAATCCTGTGGAATTGATGCCTTGGGAACATGAGGTGGATCTCACCTGTGTTTAGAATCCCAGTAAGTGTGTGAGAATTTCCTGGTGAATTACTGCACTGGACAAACAAGTAATTATCCAGTTACAGCACATCCAGTTTCCATAACTCTCATTGCATGTTCTTTAAAGAAGCCATTTGGCACAGCCTGCTGAATATTCCAGTGGGACATGGACAGCAATTCCAGCAAGACATTCCAGACCCCTTGCAAGGGAATTGAGGTTTATTGGGAAACCCTCACTGCTCAAGCTAAACACAGACCTTTCCCAAAGTGGCAAGCAACCCAGTTTCCCTTGATCTGCTTTCATTGTAAAGATGAATCTTTATCTGGTCCATGTCTACATCATAATTTAGGTGGGAAAGCCCCAATATTCTTTGGAAGGCAGAGAGCAGGAGGGACTTATTCCCTTTAACCCTTCTGTCTTCATGCATTGGGAAACCTGGGGCTGCTGCTCTCAGCAGCATTAACGAGGTCTGAGGCAGCTTTAGGGTGAGTGTTAATCAGGTCCAAGTTATTTGGGAAGGCCCCATGCAGTCAGCACTGAGTGCAGAGATTTGCTTTCTCTCACCTAACTTCAGCCTGGGAATGAAAGGCCCAATTTGCAGGGATTCACAGAATTTCTTTATGCTTACACTGCCCAGTTTTCCAGAGGTGCTCCCTCCTCCCTATGGATTATATCAGAGGTGCCTGGGGTCATTGTCCTGCTGACATCCCCACCTCCTTTAAGAGCTGTTTGTGCAAGAATTCTGGAGCTCATCCCCTCTCTGGAGAAGGAGAGGGCTGAGGTCCCTGGTACTCACTCTGCTCACACTGTTTGCCTGTAAATCCCGTCCTGCACGTGCACTGCCCGGTGATGTGGTCACAGTCGGCTCCGTTCTGGCACTGGCACACGTTGGCACAGTTCTTGCCATAAAAAGCAGCTGGGCAACCTTTCAGCAATCAGAACAAGGAAAGAGTAAGAAATAAGCTGAAACCAAACTCAGATGTGTTATCAGCACAAAGTACGCGGGCTTATAAATCTATGGATTTTCAGCCTCTGTATATTTAATGACATTTATTTGATGGTCTAAATGCAGAGATACTGTGGCAGCCAATTTTCTTGAAGTAATGTTTCTCATCTTTACAGAATTGCCTCTTAAGTTTTTCAGAAGAATGAAAACTTGATCCATCTATACAAACTACATTTTCAAGAAGTGAAAGAAGATGCTAAACAGAAACGCTCTGGGAAGACCAGGGATCAATCAATTACTTGCAAGTGAAAGAACCTTCTTAAAAGGCTCACCAGAATTGGATCTCCTCTTTCATACCGGTAATTTGGCACTAGGCTGAGAAATCTCTAACATTTTCCTAAATCACACCACAAATACCGGGGCATTAAAAAGTAACGACACTGACTGTGCAAATTCTAACAATGAATCAATAATCTGAACGATTTCCCCCTTCCTTCACCGAGCGCCAAAGGCATAAAAAACCTTGGAAAGCTTCAGGGCTGTTTACTCAGGGGTGATTTGAGGTTATCGGGAGTAAAGGAGCGTGTGGTTTTCCAGGGAAAACTGCAATTCTTGGAAGAGACACGAGGGAGCAGCACACACTTTGACAGATTCCCTGTCCCTGCAAGGCTTACGCTGAGTGCAGTAGAGCCCCGTCCAACCATGGGTACATCTACATTCTCCATCGTAGGGGCTGCACAGTGCTCCGTTGTGGCAGTTGCATGAATGAAAGCAATCAGGGCCCCAAAACCCACTGGGACAAGCTATGAAAATAAAAAACATTTGTCAGCTGACAAAAAAAAAAGAGAAAGCAATGTGTTAGTGTTGTGGAGGGGCAACAATAAAGGGAGAACCTGTGAGACACCAGCAAAGGCAGAACCTCACACTGCTGAGCTTGGCAGTGACTCCCTGGACAGTCACCAGTCCTTCCAAGCCACCAATTGCTCTCCAAACCTGGAACCTCTCCCTGGCACAGGGATTTCTCCCAGCAGGTCGATGGAGGGGATTCTGCCCCTCTGCCCTGTTCAGGTGAGACCCCACCTGCAGAGCTGCCCTCCCCAGCCCTGGGGAACAACAGCAGAAGGATTTGGAGCTGCTGGAGCAAGTCCAGAGGAAGCCACAGATGATCTGAAGGCTGGAGCCCCTCTGGAGCCAGGCTGGGAGAGCTGGGAA
>VZSR01003798.1:1129454-1152403 GCA_013398615.1 Brachypodius melanocephalos | reverse complement strand
ACAGGGAATGGATTCCCAGTGCCAGAGGGCAGGGCTGGATGGAATATTGGGAAGAAATTCCTTCCTGTGAGGATGGTGAAGCCTGGCACAGGCTGTCCAGAGCAGCTGTGGCTGCCCCTGGATCCCTGAAGTGTTCCAGGTCAGGTTGGACAGGGCTTGGAGCAGCCTGGGATAGGGGAAGGTGTCCCTGCCCATGGCAGGGGTGGGATGGGCTTCAAGGTCCCTTCCAGCCCAAAGCATTCCAGGATTGTGTGATTCCATGATTCCATGATCCTCTGTGCAGGGCAGGGGCAGGGGCAGGTCTTTGCTGCAATGACCCTTGACACAACCCTGCTCTGGGCTGTGCCCTCACCCCCTGCCTCCCTGGCATTATCTGTGAGGACAATTTAGGCAGGGTTGCAAGATACGGAGGTAATTTAATTTTCTTTTTGACATGCTGGAATTCTTGCATAATAAAGCCCAGCTATTCAGGTTTACTTTGCTATGCAATCAACCACTGAAATTACCACATTCATTTGAAGCATAGAGTGCTACTCCAATCATGTAAAAATGTAAAGAAAACTTCTTCCAGTATGAATTCCCATCCACAAATTCAGATTGCTTTTGTTGTTGGGCGCTAATATTAAATTAAAATCTCTGGGTCTATTTTATATTTCAACAAGTACAATATTAATACATTTTAAAAAGTTATTTTAAGCCTCCCTCCAAAAGTGAATGCAGTAAGTTACAGTTATTAGTGCCAGACTAAAAGATTCAAAATTATGATAGCCCTTCAATATAACAACTATATTTTTGCTTTAAAAAGCACTTTCCATTGCTTCCTGCTAAAGACATGAATTAATAAGGCAAGGTTCCCAGGAAACCTGAAAGTACAGACACCAGGCCTATTTCCACGGATGCCAATGGCTCCATGGATGATAAATGGAAGTTTCTGGCATTTGACAGACACCTCCAAAGCCAGAATGAATGGCCAAAAAAACCCTGCCATGATGTAAATCAAACAAAAGGTCACTGGACTCGCACAGTGTAAAGCTGAGCAGGATTTGGCCTGAAGTGTTTGTGCTAAAAGCAACCAGAAATGTTTTCCCAATGCCTTTCTAAGGCAGAGCTGCAGGGGCTGTGAGTGAATCCAGAACTGGCTCTGGAGCGGAGCTAAAATTATCAATCCTGTGCAGCTCCGAGTCCAGGTCATGCCAGGTTAACAGGAGCACAGGGCTGGAAACAGCCTGGGAGGGGAGGCCAGGTGAGCCTGGAGTGGGGCAGGGTCACCTTGGGAGAGGTTCCCTTCATGTGCAAGGAGCAGCTGAGCCCAGAGCCACGGCCCCCTGTGCTCATCCAGAGCACAGAGCACCCACAGCCAGCTCCTGCCTCCTGAGCTGGTCCTGCTGACCTGGCTCTGCAAGGAAAACCATCTTTTTCAAGGTTAACAGACACTAACAGACATTTCCCAATTAGCTGGCTAAACATAATGAGGAATATGTGCAGCTTTCTGTCTTTTTTTTTTTTTTTCTTTTTTTTTTCCTGCTGTTTTTGAGTGACAGCAATATTCTGCCTGTGGAAGACACACAATAAAAGCAAAATTACAGCTGTCTGTTTTTATCCGATTCCTGCTTTATCACTTGGAGTTTAATATATTTTACTCTGGAATGCTGTCTAATATGCTAGTTGTATCCTGAATATGAAGTAACATTTCGGAATGATCGGATATTGCCTCCCTCTGTGATCTAGCTTCAATTAAGGGATGCTCTCAGGAAATGACACTTTGGGATCAGCAAATGCCAATCTTCTACCTGGGCAATTTTCAGAAAGAAATCCTTCATCCCTACAAGACCACATTGACTTTTACAATTAAATTACATTTAATAGAAATATTTCAGCTGCCTAATTTCTCAATTCTAGGGATTTGGTACATGAAAACATTTACTGGTTAATAATGTCTACATGTAATAGCTGAAAGAAAACGATTTAAAAAATAAATAAAAAAGAATCCAGCTAGAAATTAAAAGGGAGCATGGAGCTTTCTTTTCTGATAAGAGCTTGTGACCTCCCTTTCCTGGAATAAAAGGCAGTCACGGCTTCTGCAAACTCCAAATGCAGAAACTAATTCAATCCAAAGCTAACTCCGATTAATTAAAAGAAATCAGCTTTAAAGAGAGTAAGGCACTGGCTGTAATACAACAGGGACTTCCCCAGAATCTTTAACTTTCAGAAAGCACTAAACAAGCCCAAAGCCAGGCTGTTTGAAGGCAGAGGTGCTTACTTTGGGAGCAGTCCATGCCTATCCAGCCCGGGAAGCACTGGCACGAGCCGTCGATGGGGTTGCAGGTCCCGTTCTCGGTGCACTGGCACACCTCGGCACAATCCTTCCCGAATTTCCCACTGGGACACACTGGAAACACAAAGCACTTTACTGCAGCCTCTTCAAAAGGAACGTGAGCAAATCACAGGACACAGCGTTTAGCAATTAGAGATAAAATTAATTACAGTGGTTTTTCTTTGATGAAGCAAAATTCCTCTGGAAAGCAGGAAAAGGCAGAAAGTATTCGAGCCCATTTTGCTTGCATCCCAGGGGTAAAAACAATAGGAAAAAGTCATATCAAAATCCATTTTTCTGCTGGAAAATGAAGCTAATATAGCCAGAAGATTGCAATTATTGAAGGGCAGCAGGGAAGGATGACAAGAGGAGAGACAAAACAGAGAAGAGGAGTCATCAGGAGAGGAAGAGAACAAAAATTTAGGAGAATTCAGTGAGCAGCAGCCACAAGTGAGTGGCTGGGACTGCTCTGGTTTCCAAGGATTTTTAAAATTTATATATTTATGTTTGTTATGTATCTGTTTGACTGAGAGCTATTTAACAGATGTGCTGCATCCCAACAAAACCAGCACCTCTCCTGTGTGCCCACCCAAATGAAGTTGGAAAAAAAGAAACTCTAAATTTTTTCCAGAGTCATCTTCTCCCATGCTAAGCACAGTGACAGGAAACTAATAGACATGTAGATCTTCAACCTCCCACCAAATTATTGGAAATCTTTAACATTAAAGTTGATGGAAAGCTCTGCTCAGTAACGAATGAAATGTTTCATTTCTGGGCTCTTATTGGCTGTGTTCCCTGACAAAAACAGATGTATTTTCAAAACAAGATAAAACATACAGTCCATCTTTGCAAAGAGTGGAACAAATGGAACTGGACTTGTATCCTGGTAAATAATAGCGATGTCAAAAAAGTGATTAAGGCACTTCCCTGAATTATGCAGCTCTTTCACCACTTCAGCCTCTCTCACTTTCTCAAAAGCAGTCTCTGCAGGTGACCTCAATCTATCCTGACTGTGAATCAGCCACAGATTGAAATGCTGAGCTGTGATTCATTGGCTTTTATATAATATGCCATCCTCTGCTCTTACTACAGCAGAGTATTGTTTTCTGCTTGTGTTTCTATAGATTGTGGACTTATCTGGAGGAGTGGGTAAAGCTGGGTTTGGCTTTCACACTGTGCTAAACACAACTGTTCCTAAGTGAAGAGAGATAAAACTAAACACAAGGCACAGTCACGATGGAGAGAATACACAAAGAGAGAAGGAAAGCAGAGCCCTCCCATCACAGACAGCAAACTGATCTGATCTGCCAGCGCAGGCTCCTGGAAAGGCCACACCATTGTTCCCTTCCAGCTCCAGGCACTGCTTTATGGCACCTTGGAGATGGAGATTGGCCACCTCCACGAAGGCTGGGGTTTGTATGTACCAAAAATGTAACTCTCAAAGGACTTCCTGAGAAGAGCTGATTTGTTCTGCCCCATGGAATAGTGATGGATCAGGGTAAGATCTGTGACCCAAACACAGCTGCTGGCAGAGGGCCCAGGTCACATTTTGGTGCTTTGGTGCACACAGCAGAGCTGGCAGAGGGGTTCCCTGCCCAGCAGCTCCTCTTGTCTGTGGGAATTGGAATGATCTGGAAAACGATTCCCTCTGCAATGTCAGCACAGAGGGATGACAAAACGCTTGTTCTCCCTGATTTAAACAACCTGCTCGTGGACTGACAGAGTGACTCTTGTGAAGATGTGAGATCCAAACCCAAGCACTTTTTAAATGCCTCAATCATTTTGAGAGAGCTGTAAAACAAGGCCTAATGCTGCTTTCTTCAGCAGCAACCTGACTGTACAACACAGATTGGGATGTTAATTAGCTTGAAAAGCTCTGAAGTGGGACTCCCAAAGTCCCTGTGGGATGTCAGGTGTGTTCTAGCAGTGATAACAAGTTATTCTCAGCCCATCTTGCTCCGTGATTGTGAAAGATATTCACAAAACAGCTGTTTGGTTGTTTGCAGCTCACAATCCTCGGCACAACCGAGTCAGCCTGGGCAGTTTTGGGGGTTACACAGCTCCTGACATGCACAAACTGCTGGTGGAAGTGTTCCTGCTGCCAATGGCACAAAGAGGTGAAAATTCCAAAGTGAAATCTTCATTTCACGTTTGTCTAATGGAAAATTAATTAGCATTTTTCTTTCTAGAAAATAAAGTTACATGTTAACTCATTATGACGAACTGCAACACAAATTGATTTTAATTAGGACATGAATATTTTAAGATTAATTTGCTGGATAGATCAACATTTCAAAGTAAAACCAGAAGTGCTGAACATCTGAGCAAAAATAAAATAGTTTTCTTAAGAGGATAATTAGACCTGCTTATGCTTTGAAATCTGGCTAACGTTTCACACAAAATGGACAAATTCACTGAAATACGTTCATTTTAATAAATTAATTGGTGTAATGTTTAGTTGACTATACAGCACAGGAAAAAAAAATCTCATGGTTATACTTAATCTATGTTTAATGATTTTGGGTAACTGCTGCCTGCAATCCCAACTTACTGAAAAGCAGGACACTGAAAGTGCCATTCAATTTTGGCAGGGACGGTGACTTCACAGGGGCAGTGGCCACTACAAATCACTTCTTTTAAATATCTGTGCGGAAAATATCCACTGCTGTACTCAGCAACTGCGAGGGCAGAAGGCTGAGTGATTTTGTGGGTATTTTTAGGATGAAAATGAAACCTGGAGTTAAATGTAGGACTTTCAAAGGTACAGAAAAGTGATGGGTGTGTGGGGGAGCTGAAGTTCCCCTTCACCTGTGAAAGTGAACTCACTTCTCAGCCTCACTGCAAACTTTCCTGTCTCTTGCCCTTGTGTCCATAGTTTTAGTTATTCCCAGCCAGGTCCTGCACAGAGTAAATGAGGTTTTGTGCACAACTGGGTGTTTGGGATTGTTCACCTGAGCTGGCCTTTACCTTAACAGGTACCTGCTGCAAAGATCACATGGAGGTGCTGTCAACATTCAGGTGAGGACAGGCTGAGCAGCCAGAGCAATGGAGCCATTGGATGCTGATGTATTTACAGCAGATGTCTCATCCCACAGCCATTCCAATCCAGGGTGGCAGAGCTGGTTTATTTATGAAACCAGGAGCCCATCGTATTTACAAGAAGGTGACTGAGTGCCTGTTTGCATTTTCCCTCCGAAGGAAAGATTTCCTTGGGATCTAAACTGCTGAAGCAAGGGGAAAAGGCAGGAGCCGTGGGCTGGGGCTGGCAGCAGAGTGCCATCAGGGAGGGGGGTGGCACGGGGCCCTACCTTGGTTGCAGAGGGGGCCGGAGAAGCCGGGCAGGCAGTCGCAGTGTCCGGACACGTGGTGACAGGGCCCGTTGCTGTGCACGCACTGGGGACACGGCTGGCTGCAGTGGTGCCCGTAAAACCCAGGGGGGCAAACTGGAAACGGAACAAACCGAGCTGTCACAGCTTTTCCAACGTTTTCTCATCACTGAGAGCTCGAGAACTCTCTGCCTGTCTTAATCACAAACCAATATTTGTTAATTTATCCACCACAGTTTTGTGGACAGCTGAAATGATGAAGGCTGTTGGATTGTTCCATGTCTAATGAAGTGCAGGCTCTGGGTAGAACTGCTCCTGTGTTCAAACATCCCCACCTTCCTTTCTCGTGGAAGTCCCTGGCTATTTAATAGCACAGTGGAGTATCAGAACACTCATTTGAGTCTCTCTAACCTGAACTGTTTGACAAAACAGGAGTTTAGGATGTTTGAGACCTCACATCCTTCTGCAGTTACGGTTAATAACACACATTCCAAAGATTTTAGGACAGATAGGAAAAGAAACACCAGCGGACGGGTACAGACAACAGAAACTCAGAAGGAAATGGAAATTGAGTCAAGAAATCAGGGAAGGTATATTAGGAAACAATATTTTATGTCAAAACAACTGTGCCAAGAGCTGTCTGGTGCAATGCCTGTGCTAAGCTGGGGCAGTCATTTATACATCTCATGGCAGGAGCAACAGCCATCAAGTGATGAACAGAATCTATTAATGGTAATTATGGAACACCATACAAAATCACCTGACTTGCATCAGTAATCACACCAGATAGCTGAGTAAACTTGTCATGAGCTGTGTGCTTATTTTGCCTAAAACCCGGACTGAAATTATTACAGAATTTGTACATCAGGTCTAGAGTCAGGATTACGGCTCAGTATCTCTTCTGAAAGCAGATTTTTGCTTCTAAGAGCATGTAGAGTGAAAAAACATCCACTGTCCAAACATTCACTGCAATAGATAACACAAAGAAATGTTAAATTGCAGTAAGTGACAGTAAAAATAACTTTATATGTTTTTATTTTTACTCCTGTGATTCTCTGTTCTATAGTTCTGGTTCAGTGGTTACTAAATCATGTCTGTTCTATTTTTCCAGCAAATGAGAATCTTCTCTTGGACTGTATGTTCTCAGAGGGCGTCAGGCTCTTACCCCACTGCACATTTCCAGCTGGAGCTTAGCTGACAGGTTGGTTGATGATGCAGTAGCTATAAAACAACCTGGATCATTCCTGGAGACATTTCTGCAGGCTTAAGAGCACTAAACCATCCCAGTGTCTCATGTAATCCTGATTACACAGACAAAACAAGTTGGCTGAGTATCATCTTCAGTATCATCCTCAGCCCTGCCTTGTACAGCCTAAATTCTGTTGCTAAATGATTTTATAAGAGAAAAATGTGGATGATTTTGAGAACAAGCTTAGCAAGGCCTCCTGTTCACCAGGTATTCTTGAGTCTGAATCCCACAGAGGAGGTGGAAGCAAGCTGGATTCCCAGGCCATACACTCACAGAGAAGAATCCACAGGATCCCTCTGCTGTCAGTCCAGTGGTGGAAAAAAATTCTCCCCATTAGATCCTTAGCAAACATCCTCATGGAGCAGCCTGATTCCTGGGCTTGCAAACTGGGCACGAGGTTTGCTCTTGCAGCCTGTGTGCCAACAGCTGATAGAACTAAGCTGGGGTTTTTTTCATCTCACAAAGGTCAGAAACTATTAACTTCTGGAAGTTTTGCACTCTTAAGGTTTCAAATTTGTCAAACATTTTCTTCCTCATCTCCCTGAAGCTCTGAACGCCACATTTTAGCCTTGGAGAGAGGTTTTACAGCTACACAGATATGCTGAAGCACCTGGAAATTGGGGTTTATAATGGAAATGCTTATAGGCCATTAACTACAGCAGTGCTAGAGGTCACTGTTATAATGGCTTTAAATAAAAACTGTCAGCTACAAATTATTTTTAGAGATGAGTGTGTTCTAGTGTCAAGTGTAACTGGTGAAATCAAAGGGGATACATGAACTGGGCATGCAGAATGTCTTACAGGAAGAAGAGGAGGAAGAAGAAGAGGAGGAAGAAGAAGAGGAAGAAGAAGAAGAAGAGGAAGAAGAAGAAGAAAAGGAAGACAGATGCTGAGCAGAAAAGAAAGACAAACCCCCTTCTTGTTTACATGGGGAGATGGTTGGTGTAGTTTGGATGAGTGAATTTGGGCCCCTGTGGGGCAAATGCAGCTTCCCAAATAAAGCAAATGAGAGGATTTTTATCTGCTTGGTACATTTTAATATGTAGCAGCAGAGCATCAAACAGGAGCTATTTCAGGCTGCTGTGTTTCTTTTTCTGGCATATAAGAAAACATTGCCTTGTTATTTTGATGCCAGCGTTCATCCACTTGTCATTATGTGATGGGTGGTGGCTGACTCTGTTTAATGGGTCTGACTTCACTGCAAGTCTGTGTCCTGCCAGCTCTGGTTTGTAAAGGTGCTGCTCCTCCTGTCAGGTCACCTGTGACCTCCAGGTGCACATCAGAGGAAACACAAGGCACAGCTCAGTGCAGCAGAGCCTTGCCTTCTTGATGAGGGAGCGTTTTCCAGGCTCTTTTGCCCTTAGGAAATCACGAGCTAAAGCAGCTCAGAAACTGTGGGTTTGTCTGTCTGGTGTCATAAAAACATTTCTCCCTGCCTTTCTCCTGCCAGCTATGGAAAACCTTACTTCTCTGGCACAGGGCTCCTCTGTATCCCGGGGCACAGTCACAGGTTCCATCCTCAGGGGAGCAGGAGCCCCCGTTCTCACAGCTGCAGGAGATGGAGCAGTTGGGTCCCCAGCGGCCCTGGGTGCAGATGTTGTCACAGTGGATGCCTAAGAACACAAAGCCACACGTTAGAGGCTTCCCACAACTTTTACTCTGCTCATTGATCAAAGAAATGCTTGGCTGGACTGATGCCTCACAGTCCCTCAGAGCACGAGGGAGTCTGGGAAGGAAACAGCTCCTCTTTTATCTGCTTAATAAAGTGAAAATTAAGAAAATGCCCGAGAAGTGAATTCTGTAGGTGTTAGTGGATGCCTGTTCAGTCCTCAGCACCATGAAAGGAACTGCATGTCATCCAAGAGATGAAGGTCAGGAATTGCTTTAAAGTCACAAAATAGCTCAAATAACTGGTCTGGAAATAGGCAGTTGATTGAAGCCTGATTACTTACCTGTTGTGAATTGGAAGATCATAAAAAGAAAAATCAGGATTTTGCAAAAACATGCTCAGTATTTGGATTCTTGAACACAAGTAAATTCAGCTCTATTTTTTGTTCCCTTCCTGGCTTAAACCCCTGTGTTTTGTGCAGCTCTGGTGTTTTGTGCACACACCCCACACTCACCCAGAGCTCCCCAGTTGTGTGTGAATGGACTGAGTTCTGATCCAGCAAGTGGCCATATGTGAGCACAGGCTGAGCATTTGCATGTTAAATGGAGACTGAGATCTGCCAATCCAGCTCCCAGAGCTTCCCAGGGTGCTTGTTTGATATTTATTATTATGAAGAGCAAAGCTTGGAAACACCAAAAGGAGCACACAGCCAGGAAAGTTAACACGAGGCTTCTGGCATGGTTTCAACTGGTTTTGTTTAAACTGGTGACTTTTAAAAACAACCTTGTGCCATGGTTTGTCACATCTCAATGTGATTGAAGGAGCTGATCCTGCACACGGTGTCTGAGAGGCTCTCACTCCACTGGGATAAGGCAATACCAATACCTGCAATTAGCAGGGTGATTTGCATGATCAAGAGCTCCTTGATGCGTTTGCAGGCTCATGAGCTAAGAGGGACATTGAGCAGTGCCAGCTGCAGGGAGTGGCACTGGCAGGAGCACTGACAACAGCAAAAATGGAGCAGAAACCGGCTTGGAAATTTTCCCAAGAACACGACCCCAGTGGGAGCCTGGCCCTGAGATTTGGGGGTACCCACACACCCCAGCTGGGCTTCCAGCCATGAGATGGTTCTTTGTCAACCCCACCCTGAGATGTTCTCTCTCATCTCCACCCTGAGACGTTTTCTATCATCTCAAACATGAGATGTTCTTTATCATCCCAACCTGAGATGTTCTCTATTATCCCCACTCTGAGATGTTCTCTATCATCCCACCCTGGAGATGTTCTTCATCATCCCCATCCTGAGATGTTCTCTCTCATCCTCACCCTGAGATGTTCTCTCTCATCCCCACCCTGAGATGTTCTCTGTCACCCATGCACATGTCCCACCGCACAATGGGATCAAAGCAGCCCAGGGGTTGGATTAGGGCAGTGCTCTGCACAAACACAATCCCAATCATTCCCTCCACCTCTGATGATTTCATCTGGATGTTGAGGTAATGCACTGGGGAGCTGTGGTCTGTATGGTCACCAAACTTTGAGGATTATTAAATCAGCTAAAAGTCATTCTAAACACACTCACAGTGCAGTTTCAAGTTGGTTTTATAAATCTCTGAAGCTAACATAGTAAGAAATACTGCAGAGCCAAAATTTCCCTTTTCTGGAGATTAATCACACAATTATATTGTCCCTTCCTAGAAAATCTTAACCAAGTCTGGCAAAACTACTGTTTGAAATGTGAGTTCTAGTAATACATGATCTTAGCCTTATTTATAAAGAGGCATGGGCCATTCTGTACAGCTTAATAAAAACCACATTAAAATACAGTAAAAACTTCATACAAGCTCAATTCCTTCATATCCAAGTAAATAAATCTGAAAAGAGGGGCTGTGAAAAGAGACAAGGAACATTTGTATTAGTAAAATCAAGAAAAACAATTATCTTAAACAGTCTTCCCTGCTCCCTTTGAAATCAAATATATCCTTGGGTTACTTAAACAAGTCTTCTGTGTGTGCTTTTATGTATTGCATCCACGGTGCTCTGTAATTAAAAAGTCAGACAATAAATTGTAAAGAAATAAATGTGTTTTGTGTTTATAAATACATATATATGATCATTTATAGCCTCGAATCTCAGTGTGAGCTCCCTGAACTGAAATTCAGACACAAACACAGAAAAAAAGTGCATTTTCCCTCCTGATTGCAGCATTAAAATTACAATCCTGTCATTGTGGCTGGGCTATTTATAAACGGGGACAATTAACCAGCATTATTTCTTGTCTCTTCTGACAAAGTTTGGGGAAGAATGACACTGCCTCTTTTCTCATGGAAGGTACCTGAATTAAAATGCCAGGGCTGTTCCTTGCAGCAGCAAAGTCCTTCCTTTGGTAATGAGTGATGAGGGATGTCTTCCCTCTCCTAACGAAGGCAATGACTCATTGTGGAGCTGATTGTTGGAGCAAGATGGAAAAGGGGGGAAAGGAAACTTTCCAGAAGTCACTGGCACCCGTTACAGCCCTTATTTATTTGTGCATTTCCAGAAGATAACTGAGATGGTGCCGCAATCAGCTTTTATTGCTTTTTATTACTCCGAGTTAATTCTCATGGAAGACTTCCTTTTTGAAGGCTCCTACAAGCATTGAATTGCAAATATAAATGAGAAGTTAAAATTGCATCTGGACATGCAAGTCTTATGGAATTGTGCTGGAAAAAGCACCTTCATTTTACAATTCCCTAACCTGACAGTGTAAAGGGGGAGTCCATCCTTCCCAGCTACTTTACAGTCAGAGTCAGTGAAGCAGCAAGATTCTGTCATGTAAAACTTTTAATATTTATTTAGGAACTTGCTGATGAACATTTCTGATAAGCAATTAGTTTTCAATTTCCAGAACTACAAAAACTGCTGAAGTTGACACACCTCTGTATTACCTCGTGTTACAACCACAGATCCCTAATTTATGAACAAAGTCCTGGTTTCACATGCATGGTGTAGAAATTGGAAAGACAACTATCAGAAGTCCTTGAAGCTGCAGGAAGCAGTTCTATACATAAACTCTATTGCCTGGATACCAGGGAATTATCTGCCAGCCCGAGGCTGTGGTTCACAATTGCAGACACTGGTATAAAATTACACTTCCAAGACCTTTTTAAATAATGTTCTGGGGGTGAATTGTAAATGAAACCCACATAACTTCTATAAAATTGTAGTTATCCACTGGACATGGGCAAAAGATCTGCAGCTTTGCAGTAGGGCAGAGCTCAGGTAAAAGCAGAGTCCACTGTGGCTTTAATTCAGACTGAATTATCAGCCACAAACTCTCCATGGGCCAGCAGGGATTTGGGGTATTGGATTGCTGTAAACACTGGCTGCTCTCCAGTGGGATTCCCTTTGGATTGCTCTGTACATGGCACTCAGCTGAGACAGCTTCACTCCTTTTCCCCACACCAACCTCCTTTGCACACAGGCTGGGGAGGAAAACCAGCCCTAAGGGCCTGAATTCCTGTGGAAAACACAAACTGGGCTGAACTCAGCCCACCAGAGCAGCCACAACTGCACTGATCTAAGGAGAGCTGTCCCAAACCCCTCCAGGACAATCTCCTACCAGCTGCTGTGGGGGACATGGGGAATACCTGGGGTAACAGCCCAGACTCCCCAAGGGTGAAGCCATTTGGTTGCTTCTGGCAGTGGGAAGGTGTTGATAGAAACCTGTGTCTGTCTTACATGGAGCTCAAACTCTTCAAGTTTGATCAGATGAAGCCAGCCCTTGTATTCAAATTTACCAATCAAGCTGTGATGGATTAATCCAACATCCACACAAGTATCAGGAAGAGGAGCAAGAAAAAGAAGAGGGGAAAAAACTCCCCAGGCCATACAACTGGGATGTGAGCCATCTATTGAAGAGCTCCTTCACAGCCTGCTGCCATTAATAATCTTCAGTGGCTTCAAGAAAGTTTGTCAAAGCAATGCAGATCTAGTGCTGCCCATAACTACATCACACTGAAGGACTTTGGAGGATAAATTCCTGAAAGCCAGGCATAAGCAGAATTCCCTTTTTTCCCTCTCCAGCTCCTGCAATTGCACTCGTGCTCGGGGATTACATCTCTGGCTCTTAATAAAGCTGCCATTGTTTCTCTGCTGTGTCTCTGGATAGTTGGAAACTAATACTCCAAACACAATAAAAGAGCAAAAATGGATGGAATAAATGAGAACAAGTGGCCTGCTTTTGACCACTGCTATCCCCCTGACAGTAGCCTCCGCTGCACACTGCCCAGCATCTAATTATTTTTCAGGGATGCAGGAATTTGATAAATTATAGGATGTACTTCCCTTCCCCCCACATACTTTAATTTTATATCTACCAGTGTATAACTGTAATTATTTCTCTGAATAAGATTTTCAGCTTTTTTTTTTTTTCCCCTCAATAGTCCCAATCTAAAGACAGATGCAACATCAATTAGGAATGACAGGAATGATTTCAGCAGACATTTGAATCCAACACAAACATTGTGCTCTCCTCCACCTGTCTTTCAACATGACATGAAGTCATAATAATCTCTTATTTCTGGCATTTGAATAGCTTTGGAAAGAAGTGCTTTTTATGCAAAAATAGGCACTGGATTTATGCAGGCAATGCCGTGGAGGCCTGAGCTTTGGTGAGTCACGTTTGGCTTTGATGGGGAATTTTGGTGGCTCGTCTCTGTGGCAGGATGGATCCTCAGTGTGGTTTGTACCTGCTGCCAGGGACCCACAACACAGCAAACACCCCCCAGCTGATGCTGCCAGGCTGGCTGGGCTGGGTGGGTGTGGGCAGGGGCCAGCAGGGTGGTGGGAACAGCTCTGGGAATGTCCCTGGATGTGACCTCTGGAACGGGGTGGGCTCTGCTCTCTGTCCCACCTGCAGTGACCCCTCTGGCAGCACCCCCCACCCAGCCCAGGGGCACAGCCAGAGGTCACCCTGAATCCTGATTTCTACTTTGATTTCTGATAATGATTTCTAGAATCACACATTCATGTTTTCTTTAACCTTATTCTCCTGTCTTTCCCTGACACTCTTATGGCTGTTCCACTTCTGTTGTCCCTATAAATTCTATTTAAATTGGATTTGAGATTAGGTCCATGTGCTCTCCTAAGCAGAGACTCTTCTGCTGCTTCAGTCTCTAAAAGGTAAAAGACAATTCACTAAGAGCACAGGAAAGAACTGTCCAAGCTGTGGATCAGCTGCTCAGAGGGGCTATCACAGAGCATGAACAAGAGTTCAAAAAGAATTCTTGATGCTCTTCTATCACTTTTTGCATCTTTATTCTTATCTGAGGCAAACCCTGAAGTATTTGACTCAGAGCCAGTCAGAAGCACCACAGCACAATTCCTGACAGCTCAGCATTTAAGAATGCTGAAGAATGAGAAAATCAGTGTGGGGAGGGCAGCAGATAGAAGAAAACATAAAGGGATCTCTCATAAAATTAAATGGAAACATTAAGAATTGATGGCTGCTTATCTAGTCTGCAAATAAGCTATTTTTGTTTTTATATAGTGAAACTACTCAGCAGAGAGAACAGCAGCCACACTCACATTATCTGTGAACTTCTCTGGTGGTCTCAAATCCTTTTTTTCAGTGATTTTTTTTTTCCAAAGTGATGCCATGGAGCCTTTCCTTCTCTTGCTGAGCATCGTTCATCAGTGGATTCTGAGGGGCAGCTCCTGAGTGTAACAGCCCATCAGTCTAGATGAAAGCTCCGTGATCTGGTCCTAAATAATGAAGAATAAGCCCTTCCCTGCAGCCAGTTAAAAATTTGAAATTGTCCCTTCTCTCATCTGTGCAGGGGCGATTTATGCACCCATTAATGTAAGTGTTTTTCACCAAGTAATACACTTAGAGCCTAATGCACCTCTGTGGAGCTCTAATCCTACCCCTATTTTTAATTATCTAGAGAAATCTCCAGGTATGAATCACCCAACCCGGGGAATTTATGCAATAAAAGCTTTTGAGGCAAGGGACCTACCTCACAAGAAATTAGGCAAGTCAAAATGTTTGCTAAAATCGAGGATGATCTGGTTGCCTTTGCTCCAGGGTATTCTCCAGGGTGCACCCTGGCAGGGGAAGAGCTGCCCTGAGCAGAAAATGGGGCTAAAAGGAGTCAAGCCCTTCACAGCCCTGCTTCATCTTTACAGCTTTCCTAATTCTCAAATGCTGGGAACAGTTTCAGGCCAGGAGAGAAGAGAAAGCTGGGAAAGATCCAAGCAGACCATCAGCAGGCAAACAGGAGGAACTGGGAAAAGCTGGATTGTTTTCCTGCTGGAAATGTTCAAGCTCCTGAATGAAACCATGAGTGAAGAACAGCTGAGCAAGAGCTGGAGCACAACCAAAGCCTTTTGTGGTCAATGATGTTGAAATTCCACCCTTTCTCCTTGGTGTAGGAGCAGGAGGAAGATGTTTACAGCACTTTTTACTGCAAACTCTCTCATGAATAAGATAATGCATCACAGAATTGGAGAATGATTTGGGCTGGAAGGGACCTTAAAAATCAACTCATTTCACTCCCTGCCATGGCAGGGACACCTTCCACTGTCCCAGGCTGCTCCAAGCTCTGTCCAACCTGGCTTTGGACACTTCCAGAGATCCAGGGGCAGCCCCAGCTTCTCTGTGCCAGATCCTCACCCTCACAGGGAAGGCGGCATAAAGATTTCTACTTTTTCCAAAATCCAATCTAACCCTACTCTCTGGCAGTGTGAAGCCATCCCCCCCTGACCTGTCACTACCTGCTCTTGCAAATAGTCTCTCCACTATATAAATACACACACCCCCCTCATTTTAGCTTGCAGGCTGTTTGCTGAGCACTCTTCCCTCTCCTCCTTTCACACCCAGCATGCCAACAGCCAGGATTTAGTCTGCTGAAATGTGCACAAATAATTTTTTCCCCGCTTCTCGCCCACATTTATTTATAGGTGACTATTGTACACACAGCCAGGCTTATATATAGAATGTCTCCATATTAAAATGGAAAAGGGTTGGGTACCTCTAGTCAAGTCTCATTAAATCAGCATCACCCAGGATGCCATCCAAGCTCTATCTTCTCTCAGAAATTTAAAAGCTGTCCTTTATTAAGCAAAATTAGACCCCCAAAATAAATGCAAAGATAAAGGAACTTGTGTATCTTCTGTGTTTATGAGATTACTACTGCAATGATTTGCATGCATGCTGAAGTTTAGCAGTAGCCTGACTGCAGTTGCTAATTATAGTCTGAGGGTCTGATCCAACTCCCACTGAAGGAGTGGCAAAAATCCAACTGATTTCACAAAAGGTGAAATATAGACAAAATCTGGCACAGGACAAACACAACTAAACCTCGCTCAGATCAAAATCAGCAGCCCCCCAGGTACCTGCCAAGGAAGACACAGACATAATTAATGTCAGGACATCAGTGAAATCTTTGATATAACTTCATAATTCATATTTTTGAAATTTTGCCCTATATCAGCAGGAACCATCCTTAAAGGTTCCTGTCAAAGAGAGAATTTTTAAGCACAGCCTGACATTAAAATCTTATCAACTCACTTGAAATTAAGTCAATGAAAAATTAAAGCTAATTTCTAATAAGCTTATCCTACATTCATAGACTAAAGGGCACTTGTTGAAGCCAGAGAGTAAGCACACCTTTCATGTGGAAAGGATTTTCACACTGGAAAGGCAGAGGTCAGGGGAGAGGCTAAAATGCATCGTTTTAGACTGACTCTAGAAATTTCTGCTTTTCCTGTCCGTTTAAAGCTAATGTAAGGATACAGAATAATCACAGAAATAAATTATTAATTTAAAAATCTGGGATAAGACTGCCAGAAGTGATAAATGCAAAATCTGGTGTAGATAATGGGATAAGACATCTAGAAAATGCATGTTTAATAGGAACTTACTATTGCTCTATTCTGGTATTTTAGGCTCTGTCTTACAAACCAATGGTATGAAACAATCTGATGGGAAAAAAACTCAACCCATGACATTGTGAATTCTAAAACATTCTGGATCTTTAGCTAAAAAGCTGCAGGTGCATGAAACAAGTGCTAAATTTTTTTCTGGTTTTAAACAGGCATGGAAAACCAGCTCCCAGTTTGATCATCACATGGGTGAGGTTGATCTGTTAATGACCAGAGAATTATTTGGGCTTCAACCCAGTGCAGCTGAGGACAGGATCTGGCCCTAAGATTATAAATTGGATACAGCTGCAATGGAAGAAAAGTCACATTAGTACAAACAAAATGCATTTTATGGAAAGGGTGGGTTTTTTCCTTCAAGGATTTTTCATTTCCTTGCAAAGAACTCAGAGAAAGTGAAGTTAAAAATACCTTAGAGCTCCCCATCAAAGTGGTCACTGTTGCTTTAAAATTCAAAAAGCCTTTCCCTTGAGTAACAGCCTTATCAGTTTTCCTGAATTAATGCGTCCACAGGAGGCAAGAAACATGTTTCTGTGTTTGAGTGACAGTGCAGATGTCACTGCCAGCCTGCAAATGTTCCCTTGGTCCCTTGGAGCTGCCCTGGTCTGTGCCCAGCAGCACCTCCTGATCCCATCCCTCCCTCCCACCCCAGCCCTGGAAATCCTGCAGCTCCAGCCCCCCAGAGCCACCGTGCTGGAGCTCTGCACACCAGGGGAGGCAGCAGGGTTTGTGTTGGTGGCAGTGTGTGAAAGTTGTCGAGGTTGTAAAGGAAAAGGAAATGTGTATTTGGATTTCCTGTGGAACAGCAAAGAGGGAGGCTGCTCTTCTGAGCCAGGAATGGAGCCTGGAGGTGTAAAGCACCAAGGTAATAACGAGATGTTCCTCAGCAGCACGCATCATTTGCATACCTGTGTTTGCCACTCTGATTAATTAAGGAAAATCTATATGGGCTTCTTTTATGATTAACTATGGGATGCACACCTTTATGTTTCCCATCTCATATCTACAGCACCAGGCTAATTTTCCCCACACATCTTTGGGATGTTAAAATCGAGTGAATAAACTTTGGCTTTGGATCCTGAGAGCAGCCTCTGGGTACCCCAGCTCAGTGGGGAGCTGAGATACCATCACCACAGCAGCTCTGCAAAACCAGAGCACCACACAGGAAAAAAGGCAGAACAAGATGCAGATAAGACAGCATTTCAGATTAAAGGAATTCAGAGAAACAGGATTTTAACTGACCTTAGCATTTAGAGGAGTGGAATATATCCCCCTGCAGATCACTTCCCATTTAATCCCAGTGTAAGAGCTGAAAGGGTAACCAAACACACCCTGCCACAATTAACCTGGAGCACAGTGCCTCATCTCAGGGAGGAGCAGAGCATGAGGAGCAGCCAGGCTGTGCCTTTCCTTCTGGGATCAGGCTGGCAGTGGGAAAATGGATGGACTCAGCTCTTGGGGGCAGGAGGGGCAATACCTGGGTCTGTCTTCCCAGGGAGTCTTACCTGGCTCTGGTCAAGCACCTCCAGAAATCACAGGACAGGCCAGCAGCTCTAATTTAATTATTATTGAGGGATTACTGAGGGAAGCAGCTAAAGGCTACACAGTTTTAAGCAGCTGGAATCTGTGAGGAAGCCATTTCTGCTACAAAACCTGCTGCCAGCAGCTGCCTGAGGTGGGACCAAGCTGAGGGGGGGTTTGAAGTTCATCCTGCATCCCCACAGGGCTTGGCTGGAGCTGTCACCTCCAGAGCCACAGGAGCACTGTCCCTGCTCACCCAGCAAGGCCACCAGGGCAGCTGGTCCTTTCCTGTCCACTTTTGGGTTATGTAGGAATTAAGAGCAGCCTAACTGAAATTTATAACCTTGTCATTGTCACTTGAGCATCCAGGAGAGGGGACTCATCCTGCTTCTCCAGGAGCTGCTCTACCACGCAACATTTCTGTGTTTCCATTCCCTCTGTGGATTCGGCGTGTGCAGAACCCCTAATTAACCAAATGTAATTAGCACTGAGCGTTTTCATTTCAACTTGAGCGTACATAAAGTAACACCCCTTCCACAAATGCCTGGTGTGTTGGAGCTCTAAGGGACCTGTGCACACACAGGGCTGAAAGCACAGAAGTGTCTGCACCTAAAATGCACAGCAAAGGTAGAGAAAGAGATCCTTATTCATCCTTAAAACCAGCCTGAACAATCAAGATTTGATCTTTTGAGAGCAAGGCTTTTCCCTTCTTACCCTGCAGTAAATATGAGCACCTCTTGTTTGGATTTCCAGGGTGCTATTTGTACACATGAGGTTACACATGTCCAACCTGGAGAGCTCCATCCAGTGCAAGGCTGAGCCCTCGGTGTCACTGCATCCCACATTTCCTTCCTGTGGAGGGAAATGCAGCTCTGCATGGCATCAGCAGGTGACAGATCTGATTTTGGCCAACATTTCAACCACTTTCACCTTGTTTTTACCACATGACAGCATTTTGCCAATGCAGTTTTGGGTTTCTGTCCTTGCTGTGCTCTCTCCAAAGCCATTGGTGACACCACATACCCCAGTACCTGGCTGGGGGATTTGCAGCAGTAATGCCAGGTACTGGTGAGGAACAAATACTTTACTTCACCCATCAGACATGTATTATCTAAGTAATATCAGCTCCTGATGGGAGGCCTGACAACACATGTTTGAAAAAAAAAAAAGCTCTATGAACTTTCAATATATTTAGTGTATTGAAAACACAACTGACAATTGCACAAAAGCAAATGCTGGGGACAAGTCATTTCTTTGCCTGCTCTAGAACACATCATGGACATGACAGCCATGGCCAGAGCTGATCCAGCTCCTGCCTTTGGCTGCACATGTGCATTCTGTGGATTCTGTCAGCATTCCACTGCAATTCCCCACAGAGCCTGACAGGAAGGGGATGGGCACAGCTCACAGCAGCTTGCTGCCTCTATGTTTATTTATGCATCCAGCTGGTTTGCACAGCTTTGTGATCTCCTGGTAGAGATGTGGGCATCTCTTCATCACCTTCCCATCTGCCAGGGACACTCAGCTCCTGAAAATTACCTTCCCCCAGCTGGTATCCACAGAAGGTCATTGTCCTGAATAATAGTCTTGGGTGGCAGTCATGACATAATAAAAGGATGGCAGAGTGCTATTACCTTGCATTTCATGCTGCTCTGGACATGACTTTTTCCTTCTTTTGCCAGTCCTCCTCCATGCTCTCACCATCTATCAGTCCCCGAAGGTTTATATCAGTAACATCTTGAAACCACTTTAAAGAAAATGGGTTCAATCTTCCCCTTGATCTTTACATAAAACACAGACATCAAGAGGGAGTCCCATGTCTGGGATGAACATACAGAATATGCTGTTTCAGATGAAGTTTTGTGGCTATTAGGATCAGAAAGCCACGTGAATTCTCTGTTTGGTGTGAGTGGGCAGGAGAACCTTCAGAAGTTCCATGATCCTGAACTTTTCTGATCTTTTTCAGGCCATGCCTAATTAGCACCAAAATCAGAAAGCAAAAATTTCAGCCTGAATTATTTATCACCTCATATTAATAAAATGCGCTGCAATACACACCATGGCCCAGTTTACAACTGTAGATAAGATTAATCTTTCACTGATGCCATACTCCTTAAGATGAAAATATAATTATCCAGCTGAAGAGTTTCTTAAATTACATACTTTCAACCTGGTTTGAGCAGAATTTGTCCTTGTGTCTGATGCCAAGCCAAATGGAAAAAACATTGGAACAGAATTGACAAAACACATGTTGGTTCTGTCTATCAACATTTCCACCTTACAGGGCCCTGTCAACATTTCAACTCCAACCTGGTCTCAAATGTAAATATAATATTTTCCTCCCTGAAATGTGATCCTGAAGAGAAGAATTCCAGAACTGCAGGAGCACACTGATGGATAAAGTGCCTAGGCTGCAGCAAATCCCCTCCAGGTTAATATACACTTACTTTGCCCAATCTGGAAATGAAAAGAAGGACATCAGAAATTATTCTTACCTTTAATTAATTAGCATCTGCATTTGATGTCCATTTACAGGTGTGCATGGGAGTAAGCACAAAGTATTTGCTGCCAATGCCCTTGAGAAAAAGCCACACCTTCAGTCTGCATTGCCTGCCAAGGTCAGTCCCTGCAGTTTCCTCTGGAATGCTGCATCCAGAAGACGTGTAAGAAACTTTTAGAGTAGGTGTATATAAATATCTCTCTTCAAATTACTGTACTTTTAAAAGCCATTTTTTCTCCCTTGAAGAAGCTCACAGTGAGCACAGGAAAACCCACCAGTTTTTCTCTGCTGATCATCAATAATGAACAGTAGAGTTTTAAAGCCTGATAGATGGATCTATTGATGGCAAGGAGGCTCAGAGAAAGATAAATGCAGCCCAGCCAGTGAGGAAGGCAAGAGAGTGAAGGAGAGGATGCAAGTGAGCTTCTAAAATGGATTTTCTTGGGG
Organism: Brachypodius melanocephalos; assembly: GCA_013398615.1. NCBI lineage: Eukaryota > Metazoa > Chordata > Aves > Passeriformes > Pycnonotidae > Brachypodius > Brachypodius melanocephalos. The sequence continues at coordinate 1,131,514 of VZSR01003798.1, read as the reverse complement.
GAAAAATGTTCTTTTCAGGGATGCAGGTCCAGTATCTTCAAAAGGCAGCTTCGTTGTACACAAGATGTAGAACTTAGTATTTTTACCTTTTATTAAGTTCTTTAAAGATGATTTCCATTGTATGCTTTAGGCATCATTTCATTGCTTTTGCTCCATGCTCCTGGGAGCTGGGCTGCTGTGGGATGTCCTCTCATCAGGAACAGAAGGCATGTGTTGGTTTAAGGCATAAATCAATGGGAAAGGTGGCAGTACCCCAGATGTCATCTGCCTGATCAGCCTGCCTTGCTCCACACATCCTTCCAACTTGTGCTTGTTTGAAAAACAATTAAATTTTCCAAATGACCTGCTGTTAATATAAATGCATTTTGACCGTCAGTGCCACTGGTGGTTCTGCAGTATATGGAACACAACTTTATTTCCACTCAGGGCCTCAACGGAGAGCACAGAGAGATTAACCAGCATTTTAGGCAGCAAAATGTGAAATGGTTGGGTCAATAACTTGCCCCCTACTGCTGTCAAAAGCTGGCAAAGAGAACATCAGTGTGGAGTCAAGTGCAGGTCTAATTGTACTGAGAACTCCAGCCTGGACTCTCCAACTTCACTGAATATTCCTCTCTGTTGCTGTGTAATCACAAGAGCTCTGTCAAACCAGCATTAATCGGCTCTCTGCAACCACCCTGTGACAAGAACCATTGGAAAATGGGAAAAACCTGAGTTTTGTATGATGGAGCAGCTGTAATGACTCATGAGAAATGCTCCGTCTGCATCCCATGGATGATGGTCCCGGGATTCACCATCCCACAACTACAGCCCTGTGGAAAGGGCAGTTCAAGGAGAAAAACTCTGCAGGATTATAGATGATCTGCATCCCTCCTGAGGATGCTTTTACAGAAGGCTAACATCTGGTTTGGAGCCATCTTCAACTCATCTGAATACAAATTTAATGAATGCCAATTACTGTCACCATCACGAGTGATTTAAATCTGGGCAAGTTCAGCTGATCTTGTCCCAATCTATTATTTAGAACTTTGCAGTCACAAGTCCAGGGCTATAACTGATGCAACAACAAAGCAAAACAAACCCACAAACCCCTCCAAACTCCCAAATCAAGCAAACCCCCAGTGTTTCCAAAGGTAATTGCTGATTTTACCTGTCCAGCCTGCGAGGCAGCAGCAGTAGCCGGTGACAGGGTCACACCCATCGGCGTGGTTACAGTCACAACGCTCGCTGCAGTTAAGGCCATATGTTCCATCCTTCAAAAATAGAAATCAAAAAAAAGCCTCTCAGTGATCAGCTTTTTGTTCTGAAATGTGCAAAATCATCTGTCACGTCCCGCTTAATGCTGAGTCGCATTTTTTAAATTAACATACAGAGAAGACAGAAACTCAGGGCCTAATGTTTCTATACAGAACCAAATGAGGAATCACTTTAAAAAATGACATCCAAGGAAATGCAGATAACACAGCAATAGCTCTGATAAAATACAATGCGAAGGATAACACATCCAGTTGACTGCTAGAACCCCAATCTGTTATTTCCACTTCATTTCCTTCAGACATCACAGACAAATTGAGATCCTGCCCTGCTCTCTGTTCAGCAGAGCTATGGGCACTGTGATTTAAAGGGGGTGTAAGACCACCCCCAATTGTTCTTTGCACTCACAGGACAGGGCTGGTCACAGAACTCCCCCTGCCATCCTGGGGAGCAGAGGCAGAAGCCATCAGCTGGCCTGCAGGATGCTCCATTGCTGCAGGAACACGTCTGGTTGCAGTTCAGACCCCAACTTCCACTGGAACACGGGATAGAGCAATCCACTCCTTGCCACCCTGAGGAAACAGGGGAGAAAAACAACAGCTGGGATGTTTGCATGAGAACAGCAAGACAAGCAGCTGGCAAGCTGCAGCTCTTTGTTTCTAGGACCAGTTTCTTGGTGTAAATCAAGACTAACTTGGGGTCAAAGACTGACACTTTCACTGTGACCTCCCAGCTCCATCTCCAGCATCTCTACACACAGATGGAGGTAGCACAGGCTCGGCTGTAACCAGATTGAGGTGTCTGAT